>JAQZBX010088353.1:0-12756 GCA_029593785.1 Cabassous unicinctus | reverse complement strand
ACAATAAATAGCTTGAGTGGAAATTTAAAAGAATATCTTAAAAACCTCTTGCAACTGAAGAAACCTTTGAAGCCAAGATAGAAAACCCCAAAAGTTTTCAAAGAAAAGACAAACTTATTTGCTAGCATTTTGTTTGTTTTTGGCAAATACATTTTTTAAACAAAATCAAAAGATGAAATAGACTGGGAAAAGAGATCCTCATTACATTTGACCGAAAAGGGTTTGCTATCCATAATATTTAAAAAGCTGTAATATTCTGTAGGCAGGAGCAGGGTGGTTGAAGATTTTTGTGGTGGGCTGTGGCAGAATCTTCTGTTTCATGCCTCCCTTTCGCCCTACTCTTAAGGTCCTGCAGGTAAAAATAAACTGCTGTGTCTCTGGGAATTTTTTTTTCTTTCTTTTTTTTTTTTTTTAACAGTTCTATGTGTTTTATTTTGTTTTTTAATTTTTATTGTGGTAACATAGATACAGCATAGATTTTCCTCATTTTAGCCACATCCAACTATACAATTCAGTGTTAGTAATCAGCTTCACCATGTTTTAACACCATCACCACCATCCATGGCCAAAACTTTTCCATCACCCCAAACAGAAATTCTGTGCCCATGAAGCATTAGCTCCCCATTCCCCACCCCCACCCTGGGAATTTTGTTATTTGAATAGAAAGTGAAATTAGCTGATGTAAAGGATAAGGCTTGAGAGGGGCCTCCCTAATTAAATGATGCGATGCAGTATTTTTAATTAGGGAGGTTTTTTTTAACTTAGGAAGGTGTGTTGATTTTATGAGTCCATAACATAGACTGACTTATTTAACTATATTAAAAGATTAAAGACTCATTTAAAGCCAATTACTTGAATTAGTCTAATTTGAAATAGTAGTTCAACAATCTGCATGCATACCTAATTTACAGGTCAAAACCCACTCTTAATAGTACAGATAATTATACTCCTTCCTTTTTCCTTTCTCTCTGAGTATAAAGCGACCGTTGTCTGCCTGAAACAGTCACTACCAGTGAAGGGCTGAGCAAGCAAGGGAGTAAACCTTAGACGTTGGTGAGCATTAGTTGATGAGTGGATGAGTGCTCCATTCCAAGAACACAATGGTGAAGACTCACCATCCATGGGACATAAGCAATAGAAATGAAAAGCCTCCTCAGAGTTTTTTATTTCACATATTCGTAGATTCTGCTTAAAGGCAGCACACAGGAGCAGGTGTAGCTCAATGGTAGAGCACATGTTTCCCATGTACGAGGTCCCGGGTTCAATCCCCGGTACCTCCTTAAAAAAAAAAAAAAAATCAAGGCAGCACACACACGAGTACTGACCCATTCAGAGACCCAGGTGCTCCGGGGGGTGGCGTGCCATACCCCCGGCTGGACGTGAGCCTGCCCTGTCCTGACCCCACCAGGTCTGCCCTCCCATGACGCACCTGTGCGAGAAGATCATCTCCACGCTGCCTTCCTGGAGGAAACTCAACGGACCCAACCAGCTCATGTCCCTGCAGCAGTTCGTGTATGACGTGCAGGACCAGCTGAACCCCCTGGCGAGCGAAGAGGACATTCGGCGCGTGGCTCAGCAGCTCCACAGCGCCGGCGAGGTACCGGGGGCCCGGGAGGGGACCAGGATCTTGAGGGAGGTGGGAGCCTGGAGGGAAGAGTGGAAACTGCCCAACGATGTATGTCCAGACATGTGACTGCTGTGTAGAGCATCCAGTGATTTTTTCGAACTGAGGTTCTCTGCCCTTGTATTTCTCCTTAGGAGCCATTGCTTGGTTTTGTCTTCCAGCTTCTGTTCTTTAGGAAACCACCCCCTGACTCACCCCATGCTGGGTGACTGGGTCTATCTCTCCAAGCACCTGGCACTTACCTGCCATTACCAACAAGCCTTCAGGGTGCTTTCCTATCTGGGTGTCACCAGTTCGAGCTAGACTTCCCGGGCTCACAATCAAGGAAAAGCAGGGAGGTATCCGCAGGGAGGCAATGTCTGGAGACACCAAGATGGAAAAATAGTTCACAGATCCACAAAGCAGCCCTGATTCTAGATACACATTTCAAAGTCCCCAGCAAGCCTTCCAGAAATGACTGAAAAATGGGAATCTGTGCTAGTCGTGCTACATTCAGCACTGGGGTTCCAATTGCGTCATATGCCAGTTCCCAGAAAGGGACATAGCTTTCCCAGTCCTCCAGCATCATGTGAAGTCAGGAGACAGCATAAGCTAGTCTGGGCCAAGAAGAGCAGTTCTGAGAATATTACAGTCCAGAAGCTTCTCCAGTCTCAGGGGTCCTGTCTGACCCTCTGGCCAGTTTGTATGGAAGCAGATAATCACTGTATGCTTGGAACTAAAAGTGAGCCCAGAAGCCAGTGAGGCCAAAAACGGGAGCCTCAAGCAGTGGTTTTGTCCATCTTAAAACTCTCAATTAAACTACTGGCTAATCTACCTACCCCTCCAGCAACACTTTAAAGTGATTGAATTCAAAGAAGACAGGTAGAGGATCAAAGCTTGGATTTTAAGGTGCTCTAGATACATCTTTTTTTAGGAGGTACCAGGGATTGAACTCGGGACCTTATACATGGGAAGCAGGCGCTCAACACTGAGCTACATCTGCTCCCCAATGAGAGTTGTTTTGTTTGTTTGTTTTTTAAGAGGTACTGGGGATTGAACCTGGGACCTTGCACATGGGAAGCAGGCACTCAACCACTGAGCTACATCCACTCCCCTAGATATATTTTAACATAATTATAAATTCACCCCTTTGGTACTCACCCCAGATATGCTTGCCTTCTAATATTTGAATAGAAACTTTTTTAATCACAGCATATAATTAATTCACTTTATTGGGAATCCCATCTCACCCTGCCCTTGAGAATTCAGTAAGTAAATGAAGTCTTAAAAAAAGAAATGTAATGAGAAAAAAAAAAAAAAGAAATGTGGGTGTGGGGGTGGATCTAAATCACTGGCCCCCGACTCTGATTGTCTGCCAGCCCCTCCTCTAGTACTACAAGACCCACCCTTTTTTCTCAAATATTTCAAATAGCAGACCAGTTGGCCAGTCATTTGAGGTCCCTTTTTACTAACCCTTCCTATCTGCAGTGGCCAATTTATTTCTAGTCTCTGGAAGGCTGTAGAAGCAGAAATGCACATAAAGGCATCAGTTAGGGTGGGCTGGCTGTTATCATCTCCTGATCCTTCATATGCAGAATTGATCACTCATGTCAGTCAAGGCAGTGAAAAACAGAAACCAAGTTTCCTGACTGTCCTCAGCCAAGAAAACTGAACTGAAATGTTCAAAATGGAGAGAATGCAGGAAATAGTGCTCTAGAATTCAGAAACATTGCTCTGTACCCAGAGAAATCTTCTCCCTGTCCACACTCAAGTCAGTGGATGGCTTTACCTGTAAAAGATCAAATACTAAATCTGTTTGGCTTTGGGATCAGGTGTTCTCTGTCACAACTCTTCAACTGTCTGCCATCGTAGGCTGAAAATAGCCGTAGATAGTATGTAAACGAATGTGTGGCTGTGTTCCAATAAAACTTTATTTATGATTGAAATTTCAATTTCATATAATTTTCCTGTGTCACAAATATTATTCTTTTGTGGGTGATTTTTTTTCCCCCAACCTTTTTTAAATGTAACATGCAAAAACAAGAGGTGTCTGGATTTGTCCCACGGGCCATCATTTGGCAACCCTGGATCTCATTCAAGGTTTTACCAGTCCCTATGCTCTCCCTCCCTCCACTCTCACCAAACTGTGGTCTTTTCAAATGCTTGATACCGTAGAATCAGCCTTCAACAAAAGGCAGCTAAAGAATTCACTGGTAAAGAGAGCTCATTTTACATCTAGAGATGCAGGAATATTTGGGGCGAGTGGACTGAGCCAGTGGCCAGCTTAAATCCATTTTAAATGGATTAATTCTCAAATTGCTGCCTGGCCTTAGCCTTTATTAATTGACATCCCTCCGTTGCTGTTGGTGGCATTTCAAAGCCCACTAATGATACTTTCATCCCTGTGTCTTTTTTCTTTCTTCTTTTTGGAAAGAGGACAAGAAAATCACAAGATAACTTGTTTTCAAGATTCAAATATTTACATGAGATCAGGATTAAAATTACTTCATACAATAAAGTCCTTGAAGCCCAGCTATCCACCATCTTTTTAAAAGACTTTTTAACTTGAAATAATTTTAAATTTACAGAAGTCACAAAAAACAATACACAGTGTTCCTGCAGCTTTCCCCAGATGTCAGCAGCTTACATGGCAGTACCAGATTATTAAAACCAGGAAATTAGCATTGATACGATACTGTTAGTTAAGCTGCCCGTCATACTCATATTTCACCAGTTGTTCCTATCGGCTCTCAACTGTTGTTGACAATTAATCACCAATATAATTAATTATCACATTTGAGATATTTAACACTGAGTACCGCTATTGGAGACTATATTCCTCGTTCAAGTGTTTGCCGGTTGTCCCAATAAATGTCCTTGATCTCTCTTTTTATTCATTTATGTAGGTATTGTGGGATTCGGATTCCAATCAGAAATCATTATTGCATTTGGTTGTCATAGCTCTTTAGATTCCTTTCATTGAAAAGAGTCCTCCAGACCTTTTCTTTTCTTTTGGTCTTTCTTAGGTCTTTCCTTGCATTGACCTTTTTAAAAGAGCCAAGGATAGTTGTTTTTCAGAATCTCTCTTAGGTTAGCCTCAATCTGTCTTTTCCAGCTCGGTCTTTGATTTTTGAGATCCGTCCCTGTGAGTGGCCGGGCTCGTTCTTTCTAAGAGCTCTATAGGTTTCATGGCTGTGGCCGGGCTTAATAGCAAGTGGGTCTCGTCAGGTTGTCATACCCACATGTGACCTCCTATTGTCCCCTCTGGCAGATCAACATCATGCAGAGTGAAACAGTCCAGGACGTGCTGCTCCTGGACCCCCGCTGGCTCTGCACCAACGTCCTGGGGAAGCTGCTCTCTGTCGAGACACCCCGAGCCCTGCACCACTATCGGGGCCGCTACACTTTGGAGGACATCCAGCGCCTGGTGCCCGACTGCGACGTGGAGGAGCTGCTGCAGATCCTGGACGCCATGGACATCTGTGCCCGGGACCTGAGCAGTGGCACCATGGTGGACATCCCCGCCCTGATCAAGACAGACAATCTGCACCGCTCCTGGACGGACGAGGAGGACGAGGTGATGATTTATGGTGGGGTGCGTGTCGTCCCCGTGGAGCACCTCACCCCCTTCCCCTGTGGCATCTTTCACAAGGTCCAGGTAAACCTGTGCAGGTGGATCCACCAGCAGAGCGCCGAGGGCGACGCGGACATCCGCCTGTGGGTGAATGGCTGCAAGATCGCCAACCGCGGGGCAGAGCTGCTGGTGCTTCTGGTCAACCACGGCCAGGGCATCGAGGTGCAGGTCCGCGGTCTAGAGACGGAGAAGATCAAGTGCTGCCTCCTGCTGGACTCGGTGTGCAGCACCATCGAGAATGTCATGGCCACCACGTTGCCCGGGCTGTTGACGGTGAAGCATTACCTGAGCCCCCAGCAGCTACGGGAGCACCACGAGCCCATCATGATCTACCAGCCACGGGACTTCTTCCGGGCACAGGCCCTGAAGGAGACCTCCCTGGCCAACACCATGGGTGGGTACAAGGAGAGCTTCAGTAGCATCATGTGCTTCGGGTGTCACGATGTCTACTCCCAGGCCAACCTGGGGATGGACATCCACGCCTCAGATCTCAACCTCCTGACCCGGAGAAAGCTCAGTCGCCTGCTGGACCCACCTGATCCCATGGGAAAGGACTGGTGCCTTCTCGCCATGAACTTGGGCCTCTCTGACCTTGTGGCAAAGTACAACACCAACAATGGGGCTCCCAAGGACTTCCTCCCGAGCCCAGTCCACGCCCTGCTCCGGGAGTGGACCACCTACCCTGAGAGTACGGTCGGCATCCTCATGTCCAAACTGAGGGAGCTGGGTCGCCGGGACGCGGCGGACTTTTTACTGAAGGCGTCCTCTGTGTTCAAAATAAACCTCGATGTCAATGGCCAGGATGCCTATGCCTCTAGCTGCAACAGTGGCACATCTTATAATTCCATTAGCTCGGTCGTGTCCCGGTGAGGGCAGCTTTCGGTTTGGGCAGGGTCTCTTTGGAGTGCGGAAGCAAAGGGGATGGATCCCCAACTTTCCCCTGGGAGATTCCGGTGCATTCCTTCATATGCTCACATACTGAAGGTCTGCCCTCCCCTCCCTCCCTCTTCATCCATTTCTCTGCCACTACCTCCCTCCCTCTCACAATTCCGTTGTATGTGAATGGTCTTTCTAGTTTAAGAGCAGACCATCTCCTTTACTTTGGCCATTCGGAAAGCTCATGGACCTCCTCTCAGTGTTTTGGACTCCCTAGCTCATCCTGCAATACCTTGCTTCTTACTGATCATTTTACCGGAATTCCTAACTTTTCAATGAGATTTTTTTTTAACTACTCCATTGATTGTCCTTTAAAAGAACAACACACACACACATTTATTCAAAATGGGTATTTCTTATACTCTTTCCTTGGTTACACCGTCTCCTCAGCTTGTCTCTTTTTATATTTGTAGGGAAAACTCCCATGTATGGAATCCCACTGTATGATTTATAAACAGACAATATGTGAGTGCCTTTTGCAGAAGAGGGTGTGTTTGAAATCATCTCCGTCGGCCAGGAGCTGTCCCGAAGGAAACGCTACCTCTGTCCCTTGCTGCGTGCGGATCACGGCCAGAGGTGCTTCGGCCTGAGTTTTCCCGGCAATCTTTGTGTTTTGTTTGGCAAGGAAAGGGGAGAAAGGAGTCCTCCTCTAGGGTGATTTCATGGCCAGTGTTGTTGCTGTAAGACTCTTTTTTTAGTTGCTTTTGTTTAAACGTCAATGTGAACGTCCATGTGAAACCTACAAACTGTCACGCTTCATCATTCCCTCTCATCTCAGGTAGAAGTCCGATGCAGTTGTAGGCTTACCGAGACCTGTGTAAGAATCCGGAAGACCCCGACTTGTCTTGTGTGGCAGTCCATCATCATTTGTGCATAGCAGATGGTTTCCCACATTTAGATCCTGGTTCGATAACTTCCTGTACTTGAAGTTTAAAAACAAAACAGCTGATAAAAGAAGCAAGTTTTCTTGCAGTGATTTTAAATTGTGGTAGAGTTTAAATCAATACGAGGGAACATGTTCAAATTCTTCTGTCCTGAGAAGCATGTAATTTTAATGTTATATCATATGTATATATATATATATATATATGCAGTATGTATATACATATATATTAATACTGGTATTTTTACTTACTCTATAAGATGTGGTTTAAAGTTGTTTGGTTTTTTTTTCTCTTTTTTGTTCTTTTTTCCTTTTCCTTTTTATTATTTTTATATATATATAAATAAACTGTTGCTTGTTGCATTCGTTTTCTTGGTCTTTAATTCAAAAGAAATTATTTTTCTTTGTTGTGTTTTCACTTACTGTCACCTCACATAGTAGGACAAACCAATCTGAAATCCAGATGGAATTAAAATCTAAATCTCCTGGGGTTCAAAGATACCACAGTTTATTTGGATGCTTAATTACTACTACAATTGGGAATGATATGGAGAGAGGAAGAAAGACCTCACTAGTTTTCACATCTGTTCTCACTTTCAAGGAAAGAGGCCCCTTCTGTTTTTCTTGAATGAACAACGACAACAAAATTTAAATCATTCCGTCTCGGCAATAAGAGAACATAAGAAACTTTCTATTTTTATACAAAGGCAGAGGGAATGGCATCAGGAGCAAGAGAAAACTTACTGCAAAAGATACATATCTCGCTGTCACTCCTTAAATACGGAAGACACTTGCCCTGTATGGGCCATCAACTAGAAACTCTAGATTTGACCTACATGGTAGCTGTACATGACAAGAGTAGGACCAAAAAATCTGTAGTATAGCCACAAGATTGCTTAAAAAGCAAAAACATGGATATAGAAAAAAAAAATTGGAAGAGAAAAGACTCAAGTGATAAGGATTTTCTCATTGGTGGTAGGAATACAGTTCATACTCATTTTATCCATATGGTGCACCATAAATATGATTTATAATTAGAAAAGAAATAGTCATGAAATAAGACTGAAAAGTATGTATAAATATGCCTAGAAAGGATGGCATTGAAATTGAGATTGTAATTGCACTACGATAGTGGAACCTCTGCTTCTTGTGTGAACCCCTCACTGAGTAGTTGGCCTCATTCTCGCCGATGTCAGAAGAGTGCTTTCTAGGCACCAGGTAGCTCAAAGCCAGAGGCAACATGGGAAGGACTCTGATTGGATCAGCTTGAGTCATGTGGCCATCCTTGTGCCAATCACAATGATGGAGGGAAACAGAGTGCTATGACTGGCCTGACCGCCTTTCTACCCCCAATGACCCTGGGTCCGTGGTTTCTGACCCATAAACCACATGGAAGGGGCAAGCAGCTCTAAAGAAGTGGGTTCAGTTACTAGAAGAAGCGGGGAAGGATACCGGGCTGGCAAATGCAGGTTCCAGGAAGGGCCCCTGTTCATATGGTTGAAGCCATACTTAGGAACCATTACAACCCAAACTTCAAGAGCTTAAGGATCACTGAGCTCATAGTGCCTTCTTGGGAAATGGCCTGGAGGGTATTTAAGGGGCTGGTTTGAGACCTTCCGCTGCCATTAGCTCTCACCAAGCTGAAACTGCCCAGCAAAGCTGGGCCATGTAGAGCTGGCTCCAAGCCCCTGCAGGAGGAAAGAAACTGGATCATAGCTTACCACCTGGGGCCAAAGTAAGAGTCAAAAGGTAGGTTACTGAGAAGCGGATGTGGCTCAAGCAATTGGGCTCCCGTCTACCATATAGGGGGTCCAGGGTTCAATTCTCGGGGCCCCCTGGTGGAGGCAAGCTGGCCCGAGCGGAGAGCTGGCCCACGTGGAGTGCTGGCCCGCACAGAGAGCTGGTGCAGCAAGATGACAGAACAAAAAGAGACAGAGGAGAGACAATGAGAGATGAAGCAGACCAGGGAGCTGAGGTGGCGCAAGAGGTTGAGTGCCCCTCTCCCACTCCGGAAGGTCCCAGGATCAATTCCCGGTGCTGCCTAAAGAGAAGACAATAGGAAAGCAGATGTGGCTCAAGCAATTGGGCTCCCATCTACCATATAGGAGATTCAGGGTTCAATTCCCGGGGCCACCTGCTGAAGGCCAGCTGGCCCACGCAGCATGCTGGACAGAGCAGAGATCTGGCCCATGTGGAGTGCTCGCCTGTGCAGGAGTGCTGGAGCAGCAAGATGACAGAACAAAAAGAGACACAGAGGAGATGCAGCAGACCAGGGAGCTGAGGTGGCGCAAGAGGTTGAGTGCCTCTCTCCCACTCCGCACGGTCCCAGGATCAGTTCCCAGTGCTACCTAAAGAGAAGACAAGCAAACACAAAAGAACACACAGCGAATGGACACAGAGCAGACAGCAAGCACAAAACAACGGGGGCAGAGGGGAGAAATAAATAAATCTTAAAAAAAAAAAAAGGTAGGGTACTTTGGAGCCAGAAAGTAAAGCTCCTCATGAGACCTCTCCTCTTGGCATGGCTGTGAAATGCACTTGGCAACATGTTCCTCATCACGACTGGGCTGGGCTGATGTCCCTCGGTACAGAACCCAAACCTGGGCTGATGTCCCTCGGTACAGAACCCAAACCTGGTATGCCTGGGGTGCCTGAGTCCTCCAGGTATGGACAAAAGCATCCCAGGGACCTAAAACCTCCAAGACACAGGCTAGAGAGCATTTCTGGAAGTTCTGATTGGCTCCCAAATCTGGATCCTGAGTGGAAGGAAGTTCTGGTGGTCTTTTTTGTAGGAAGAGTTTACAATAACTACAGGATTCCCTGAAATGATAAAACTAAGTGTGGCCCCATCGATATCCAGAGTCCACGCCCGTCTTAATGCTGGTGGCAGGACCCTGGAAAAGCCACTCCAGCGAGAAGGGCTCAACCTGCCAATTGTTCCTGGGTGAACAGCTGCTAGATGCCAGCCTGGTTGGAAATCAAGTGGGCGGTTGGGAGATCTGAACTGAACAATGAAAGGCCTTCATTAAGAGGGAAAAGAGAAAGCCGGAACCGTAAAGTGCCCAGGCAATGGTCAAGTGCCCACAACATCTTGCTTGGAGAGGAATGCACGAGATGAACCAACGTTCTTAAGAGTAGCCCCCAAAAAGGAGGGCATAGAAAAAGTGATTGATTGCTTTTTTGGAACGGTTGATATTTGTTTTTGTTTTTTAAATAAAATAAATCTTGAAGGGGTCGCCATAGAAGGGAAAGAACTCAGAATTTTCTTGAACTTTTCTCTCTTTTTTTTTTTTTTTTTGCAGTTCAATAATTTTTTTTTTTTTTTTTCACTTTGAATTTACCCGGGAGATGGGCACCATAGTCTTTTCATGACTTTGGCTTCTTGAGGACTTACTCAGATCAAAGAGTTTTCTAGAAATGTGGGTTTAAGACTATTGTATTTTTTAAAATAAAAACTCCTTGAGGACTGGGATTAAGCATTTCATCAAGCTAAATTAAAAGTTCACCACTTTATGTATAATAAAGGATTGTATTTTGCTTTAAATCCCTCGTTTATCTTGTTATAAAAGGATATTGCATAGATAAACATTCAGTTTCCCAGAGGATCAGCAGTAAAGCATATAAAAAATACGTTACTCAAAGGGAATTCTAGAAATCTTCGTGGCTTAATGATAATAAAACGTCACTCAGTTGTTTTTTAAGTGTTTATGAGGAGTGGTGGATTCTGATTCATCATTCCCCAAACGTTTGCTGAGCCTCTCGTGTGTGCCAGTCCCTGCTAGCAGCAGGGGAAGGCAGGTGGCCAGCTGCAGGGGCTGCACTCCACAGCTGCCTGAGGAATGTTCTTCCAGGGACTCCGTTTAGAGATTGTGGCTTGGCTTGGCGTGAGGTCAGGCTTGATGGCAGTCACACGGCAAGTCACGGGCAAGTCACGTGTTGATGAGCAGCGTCAAGGACAGGGACAAGAGAGTGTGGCCAGGAGGCTTTTGAAGAGTAGTTCATCCCCTTCCACCTTCATCAGGTGGAAAGGAATCTCTGGGAAGCGCCCCCCTGGAAACAGGATGTGCAACAGGTGGGGAAAGTGGGCTCTCAACAGACAGCTGCTAATCTCTTCCCGGAACGACTCCATTCAGCTGGCTTGTGACTGCCTTTGCTAACAAGCCGAGTGGGAAAGAAGTGACAAAATACCCACAGCAGACTCTGCCTGCCGTGCCCCACTCCCTGGCGGCCCAGGCTTTGCGAGGGCAGCCTCCCGTGTGGGGGAGTCTGTGAGTCCAACCTGCCTGGTTCCTCATTTTGGGACAAAGAAGGACACACCCAGAGCCGGGCTGCTGGGTTCGGTTTCCTTTTGTTTAAATTCTGCCCAGGGACCGACACAAGCTTTTGGTGGGCGATGCTATCCTTTCCCACTGAAATCACGAAATTTTGCACTCAAAGAACCCTTGGGGATGGGTTCACACTCTTTGGGGAATGGAAGTGAAGGGATCAAGGGGTGTAGTTAGTGACAATTTAGAGTGCCAGGCCACCCGACCACAACCGAGGGCCTTTTATACTGCTGGGCGTTGTTTAGGTTAAGAATGGATATTATAATAGTGTTTGTGTGTGTGTGCGTGTGTGTGTGCATGAGTTTCTGTCTACATGTGTGTACATGTATGCGTAGACATATATGTGTAAACTGTGCATGTGTATATGTAAGTGTATCCATACTTGTGTTATGTGTACATGCGTTTGTGTATATGTGTGCACATCTGCGTGTGCATATATCTCTATCATGTAAGTGTACATATGTGTAAGTGTGTGAGTGTGTCATGTGTGGGGGTGTATAGGTGGATGTGTGTGGGTATGCGTTGTGTACGTGTGTGCAAAATGTGTGTAAGCGCAGTTGCAGAATTCCAAAAGGACTATTTTGTTCCATTTATTATAGTAAAAAAGAAATCCTTGCTGAATAAAAAAAAAAAAATGTGTGTAGGTGTGTGTGTGTGTGTATTCAGTGAGATAAGGGATTCTCTGATGATAAAACTTGTTTCTTTGGCCACGAGACTTGATTCTTGCTGACTCAGCCACAGAGTCACGTCAGTTTCTCCCAAACAGGATGACGAAACCAAACATCATGAGTACTTTCTTCAGCCCTCCGCGCCATCCTCAGGCCACCAAGTCTGAGCCCTAGGGTTGTGTCACAGCCAGCAGTGATAAGGATCATCACTTTGTCTTCCGAGAAGGAAAGGCCAGTCACCCTAGAGTGAGGGGCAGGGCTGCTTCCTCTCCATCATGTGATTCTGTGACTGCTGTTTGCATGGGAAGGAGAAAACCAGCATTTACTGCTGACGGCCCACGCTGCTGCCCCGGCACTGGAAGCCAGCAAAGTCCTCTCTGCCAGTCTCCTGGTGCAGCCATCCCTGGGGCCACAGGCCCCTCTGCTCTTGGGTCAGTTTGATGCAATGAAAGTTTTTGTTTCCCTTGGCTTTTTTTCTAGACATGTTTTAATGTGATGGAAATCATACCCAGTGTACAACTTTGTACCCTGCTTTTTTCTTTTTAACCTAATTTTGTGTCATAGATATTTTTCGATGTCTTTAGAAGCTCTTCCAAAACCTCACTTTTAATGGCTGCATTACAATAGTCTTGTCATACCACAATTTACTTAATTGCTCCCTTTAGGAATTTGGATTGAACACGAAACATTTTTTTTTTTAGACTCTT
>JAQZBX010088352.1:0-12755 GCA_029593785.1 Cabassous unicinctus | reverse complement strand
TCGCTGGGCAATTCTCTGTGTCTGTTTCATCTCTTCTCATCCTCCTCCTCCAGTCTTCACCAGGATTCGATCCTGGAGACCTCCGATGTACGAGAGAGGTGTTCTGCCATATGCGCCACCTTGGCTCCTGGTTTTCGGAGCTTTCGGAGCATCTCGTCTTGTCTCTCTCCTTTTACGTCATCATCTTGCAACATGGCTCCCGGGGCCTGGCGGCTCACCGGCACACAGAGCCTGGCAACCCATGCACCTTCTATATATATATTTTTATTTTACTGGGAGGTCCCGGGGATCGAACCCAGGTCCCTCCAAATGACAGACGGACGCCTAACCATTTGAGCCACATCCGCCCCCTGTAAACTTCTTTATAGCATTCTCTTCCCTTGACTTCCCAATTTTCTTCCTTCCTCTCTGATCACCTCTTCAGTTTTGGTGATTGTAGTGTTTGTTTTCTGCTTGGCCAATACATGCTCTTTAAGGCTTAGTCCTAGCCTCTCTTCTCCCTCAATCTTCTTTTCTTACGTGAACTCATTCACACCAGCACCAATTACCACTTCTATACAGCTGATGTACACATTCACACCAGAGCCCTGACCTTGGGAGCCGATATATACAACCACCTACTTGATATCTCCACTCAAATGTGTCAAAGGCACCTCTAGTTGCCCAGAACCAAGCTCATGATAGTCACCTCCCCATCACAGTTGGGTTTTTTTCCAATATTTTCTTGCTAATAAATGGTACCACCATCCAGTCAGTAATGTAGCCTGAAATTTAGGTTGGTGACCCTCCATAACTTCCTTTTTCTCAACTCCCATATCCAATCTATCACCCACTCTGGTTGATTTTGCCTCCTAAATATCTCTCAATCCATGTACCTGTCTCTAGCTCTCCTGTCTCCACTCTACTCTAAGCAACCATCATTCTTCACTTTCTAGCTGTTCTTGTATCCATTCACAATACCTCAGAGGTCTGAAGGAGAATCCAGATCAGACAGACATCAGGATCAGTGGGGATTCTCAAAAGGTGGGGCAACATAGCAGGAAGTCACAGTTACAGCCAATACTCAAAGTCATATGGGCCAACTATCATAGAGGAGAACTGGGACTGGGAAGAACCATGAGAGACCTTCAACTGGGCATTTAGGGGATCCCTTGGCCCTAATGAGCTGAAGAAGTTCTTTTCCCTCTCTGAACCTCAAGTTTCCTCAGGTGTTGCACAAGGACCCCTTCTACTTCTCAAATTCTGTGTTTCTATGGTTCTAATAAATGCTGTACAAACTCATCAGGTAGGAAAGTCTTATAATGTCTAGGGCCCCACATCTACGTCCCACAGCCCCCAGATAATCTCCCCAGAGCTGCCCAATTGGGGAAATTACATCTGGTGCTTATCCCTTTACTTATGAGGATTTGCTGGCCCTGTTCAGATGCAAACCTATCTATCCATTTGTAGAGGTATAAATTTCACAGCCAGGGTGGGCTTCATGGATAGATGACCCTTACAGTCAGTTGCATAGCACCCCATACTCAGAAGGGCCCCATGCTTGGTTTAGTGCTGTCCTGTCACCATCTTGAAATTCTAAATGATTTTGTCTTTGAACTCGTATGTTTTGTGAGTGGAGTCTAGTGGGACAATGGAGCATGCATGTGAGCAGAGGAGATACATGTAATATACTTGTCCACTGTTTCTTGCCACTCCGTTTGTGTATAGTGTTTGCAGTGCCCAATAAGCAGAGAATTCTGATAAATCCATGATGCATGAGTGTTCAGCAAGACTCAAAACAAGTACAAGGTAAGTGTTTTTTGGAAGCCCCCATCTTATAGAAGGAAAGAAAAAAAGAGAGCAATTCACAGTTTCTTTTCCTTTCAGTCCTTACTCATCAGTAAGCCAAAGACATAGAGTGTTGGTAGAATGTGTGTCTGTCAAAGAATGAAATAAAAACAGCTGAGTTAATTTTGTGCAGTGTTTCCATTGTTATTGTAAAAATGAAATACATAAGCATGTATGAGCTTTGAAACATAAATTGTGTAATTTTGGTGATTCTGCATACAAGTTTAATGTTCTTAAATTTGCATTTAAAACTAGCATTGCACAATATAAAGAGGAATGGTAATTTTTAAATTTTTAATTATTCTTTCCTTAGAATGACATTAAATCACAAATAAAAAGCCCCATGACAAGTTGAGAGAGACCATAGATTAAAGGAAAAAGCTTTATATTGTAGTACTGCTAACAGCAATTTTTTCCTACCCTTTGCACAAGGGGCCCAGCATTTTCATTTTTCACTGGGACCCACAAATCACATAACTCTCCCTGTTCACAGCCCTGACTAAAATTGCTAAAATGTAACTGTATTTTCTATAACTCAATTTGATTTCTACTCTGCACACCCATTCTGCTTGATGCAAAACCTTGATTATTTCCATTCAGAGAAAATCAAATTCAGTAATTTTTTGTTGCCTTAGTTTTGTTTTGTTTTTGTTCTGTTTTGTTTTGAGGTGCCGGGGCTGGGACCTCCTATGTGGGAAGCCGGAGCTCAACCACTGCCACATCAGCTCTCGAGTTGGTTTTCTCATCTGTTTGCTCGTTGTTTGTTTTTTTGTTTTCAGGAGGCACCGGGAACCGAACCTGGGACCTCCCACATGGGAGGCAGGCACTCAATGGCTTGAGTCACATCCACTCCCCTGTTGCCTTAGTTTTAAAACTCAGTTAATTATTCTGGGTGCTACCCATCCTGCCCCATCAGGTTCTGGCAGACATGTGTGGCATCCAAGCAGGTTTCTTGTTTGTGGTCATCCTTGGCCAGGATCTGCTATTGATGTCAGTCTTGTATCAAATATTTGTTTATAGTCTTCTATATCCACTGCATTTTATGAGGTAATGACAACTGATTGAGGCTCTCTTCTAAGTTCTTTACTTATTTTATTCATTTAATCCATGCAACTTTTATTACATCCATTTTACAGGTGAGAAAACAGAGACACAGAGAGGTCAGGTAAATTGCCCAAGGACACACAGCCAGGAAGTGGCAGATACATTGGCTCTAGAATCTGCTCTCTTAACCATAGACTGCACTAGTTGTCAATCTGGTGTTTCCCAAGGGCCCTCCTTGGTTATAATGAATGTTTTTTACTGGAGGGGAGGGGGTCTTACAGAGAGAAAGTTTATTTGGTTAATGCTATCAGCAAACTTTATCCAAGAGAGACAAGATAGGAAAAGTGTTGTGACAAGAGAGCGTAGGAGGCACTTTCTCACACAGGAAAGCCTGTGTGATGTGGGATGTGGGATGTGGGAAGGCCTGTCCTCAGCCATTCAGCACCATATGGATAAGCTCTTCAGAGTTAATACAACCACTGCTGTCCTCATGTCCTGCTACCAACATCTCTACTTCTTCCTCTGTCATCTTCTCACCCAGTGTGAAAAGAACATGTCAGATTTCAGCATCCATCCTGGTGCCATTCCCTTCCTTGTCAAACACCTGAACTTTCAACATAGTCCTCATAGGTGCCCTGGTCCCTTTTCTTGGCCACAGCCTGCCCCATTGGCAGAGAGTGCTCAAAGCCCAGCACCTTCCCATTCATCTCATCACTCTTGGGGTTCCCCAGGACCATGAGCACCTCAGCAGTGGCAGGCTTCTGGCCCAGGGCCCTCATCACATCACCACGCTGGCTGTACAGGACCTTGCCATCACCTGTTCACTCAAACAGCTGGAAGGCCTTCTTCGACATTGTGGCCTGGTCCTCCTTGAGGTCACATTTTGACTGCTCAGCTTTGCAGGATGATGAATGTTTTTTTGCCCCCTCCCCCATAGGTGCTAAGTTTGACTTGTTAATTTTTTTTTAAAGATTTATTTTATTTATCACTTCCCTTGTTGTTTGTGCTCACTATCTGCTCTGTGTCTGTTCATTGTGTGCTCTTCTCTTTTTTTAGGAGGCACCAGGAACTGAACCTAGTACCTCCCATGTGGGAGGGAGGTGCCCAATGGCTTGAGTCACCTCCACTCCTGCTGTTGTGTCTCTCATTGTGTTTCCTCATTGTGTCTCTTTGTTGCGTCATCTTGTTGTATCATCTTGTTACATCAGCTCGCCACACCAACCCATCACATCAGCTCGCTGTCTTGCTCATCTTCTTTAGGAGGCACCAGGAACCAAACCTGGGACCTCCCATGTTATAGACAAGTGCCCAACTGTTTGAGCCACATCCACATCCCGACTTGTTAATTTTTTAAAATGATTTTTTGAAATCTGTATTCATAAGAGAGATTGGCCTATAATTTTATTTTCCTGCACTTTTCTTATTTGGAAGGGGGGTATCAATGTTATGCTTGCCTCATATAATGAGTTATGGAGCTATCCCTCTTTTCCTAGTCTCTGAAAAAAATTTTATAAGAGCTTATTTGTTATATCAAGGTTTGGTAGAGCTTGCCTGTAAAACTGTCTGGTCTGGTGGCTTTGAGTGTGGAGAGACTTATTTAACGAGCTCCCACCAAGCAGAAATTCTGAGCTCTACTTGAGGCAGCAACCTCATGCAAGGAGCTCTGACTGGCACCTGGCCCCTATGGTCAAAGATGTACACTGACAGTGAAGTTTCTGCTAGGACAGTCTCATTATGTGGTCAGCTGCTTTTCCTGATTGTATGGGCCCTGGCTGCTTTGATGCTGGCTACATCTCTGGCCCTCCTGGAGAACTGTGGAGCTACCTAATCCCCTTTCTGCTTAAATTAGTTTGAGTAGATTCTGTTGTCTGCAATTAAGAATAAACTTTAGAGCATAACACATGGTCAATTTTTGTATTTTTATACTTGATTTATTTAGTTCTAATTTTCAGTCTACTTGAGCTATCATTTCTGATAGGGTATATTTAAAATATATCATGCTGTCAATAAATACTTTTAAGTTCATGATTTTTTTGTTTGGATTGTTCCTTTTATTATGAGGTGCTGTCTTTCTTTCCCAACATTTATTGCTTTTAGCCTTAAATTCTATTTTATACAAAATAATTTTGCCACACTAGCTTCTTTTTTTCTTACTATTTATATCCGTTAGAATTAGGATCAGCTGCAAAGAATTGAGAACCAAAATAACAATAGCCTAAGTAAAAGAGGAGCTTTTCCTCTCTTATGTGGAAGTCCTGCGTAGGCAGCCCAGGGCTAATAAGTGGCTCTGTTTCACAGAATCCTTAGGGACCTCAGTATTTCTGCCTCACCGCCCGGTCTCCCATAGGGCAATCCTCTCATGCTCATGGCCCTCTGTTGAATTAGAAGCCTTCCCAGCCCAATTCAAGAAGGAGCCCACACACTGGCAGTAAGGTCTCCCCTCTGCAGGAAGCCTTCCGATGGGTTCAAGACAGTGTCTCTGTTCTTCATAATCTCAATTTCAAACATCCTCCTCGCCAATCACAACCTCCTGTCTTTCTAGCTCTCTCCCTCTAAGATGCCAGCACAACAATGTTTAAACTTCACTGGGAGCCTTTCATCCATCGCTGACACCATCAGTTCTTCTCCACTCCACTTCCCAGGAGTGTACAACTAGGCCGGTATTTCTTCCATCTTCTCTTAATCTCAACTTCCCACCCCCACCTCAATATTTTCCCATTTCTTCACTCAGTTTTGCATCAAAATTCTTGAACAAGTTATAGTTCTCACTATCTCCAGTTCCCTCTCCTCCCATTGTCCCTTAAACCCATTCCAATCAACCAGGTATACGCAACTGCCTACTAGATGTTTCACTTCTATGTATAATAGACATTGAACACGTCCAACACTGAGCTCCTAATATTCTGTCCCCAAAGTGCTCAGACTAAATATCTTGGAGTCATTCTTTTTTTTTCCCTTCTAATTTGTATTTCATTGCATTATGAAAATAATACATTTGGCAAAGTAATCTAGGCTCCAAGTTGAAATAAAAGTCTAAGGAAGGTATACTGATTATTTTTTAAATGTGAACTATTAGATGTATTTTTTTTCTCATACCCTGAACAGTCCATTAGCAAATCCTATTGGCTCTTCCTTCAAAATATAACCAAAATTTGACTACTACTTGCTACTCCTACTTGCATTTTACCTTGATTATTGCAATAGCTTCCTAACTGGTCTTCCTCCCTCTGCTGTTTATAGAATTACAATTACTTACCTCTGTACAAAAAATACATTTTTCTATTTATTTTTTGGAGTTCATTGTTGCTAAGTAGAAATCTGTTATAAGTTTAGTACCTTTCTTTGTAGATTATCTGTCTTTAGGGTCACTTTCAAGATTTTCTCTTTGTTCTTGGTATTCTACAATTTCAACAAAATCTGTGTTTATATATATTTAGCCCACTCCGTTCTTAGAGTACAATTTTGTTTTTCAAATTTTTCATTAATTTTGGAAAAGTTTCAGTTACTATATATTCAAATATTTCTCCTACACTATTCTTTTCAGCCCTTTTCTTTGCAACTCTTATTAAATAAATGCTAATTAATTTGTAAATTAGGAAAAGGTGCTGTGTTGGAAACATTAAATCTTCTAATCCAAAAACAAGTGTTTTTCAATTAAAAAATATAGATGGCTTCATAAATCCAAGGGCCTCAATACCCAGAGTTACTCTATTTTTTCTGTTTCATTTCAAAATTAAGTGAAACAAACACCAGTAGACTTAAAAATTGAACAATCATCTTCCAAGTTAGTATCAACTTATTAAAAATAAAATTGCCATTTATATATCATTCAATGCAACGTTTTCCCTGTCTAAATGTCCGTTGGTCATCACGGCAGCTTTATGGAGCAGAATATACCAGGCATCAATTTACCTGTTTTGCAGATGAAACAGAGTATAAGAATGGCACCTGGGCATAACGCTGACCCACTGCCAGATGATCTTAGTCCAAGGCTAAAGTTTTCTACTTCCCCAATGTTCAAGGAGATGGTTGTGGTTGTTCCTTCCTTAGATGAATTTGGAAGTTAGTGTGTGGGTTGTGTGCTGGACCTGGGTTATCCCTGGGGGAACCTCTGGCCCCCATGAAACTGTGGGGGCTGTGTGAGTGACAGGAGACAGCTGTGCCCTTAGAGGCACCACACTGCAGTCCTGAGGAGAGTGAAGAGAAGGCTGCAGTGTTTAGTTGTTTAGCACTGTTGGGAACCTGCTACCCTTTACAGTTTGTCCATTTGCATAAATGCTCAAGTATTTCTCAACACAGATTCTGTGAATTTGTTTGCTGCATTTTCCTCCGCCCCAGGGGTTTCAGAAGAACCAAGTTCCAGCAAAACCTAATTAGGGATATAAATCTGCTGCTAAACCATGGAAAGCCTCGGTTCCAACGTCAAGTAAAAATGACACTTGGTTTCTCAGCATGTTGGAAAGGGCTCTGGGCCAGGGGTGGACTTGGTACAGCTGGGAAGGAGCCAGCCACAGGTGAACCCAGAGCCTGCACTGAGCCCACTGCCCAGAGTCTGGTCCAAACACCTTTCAGGCTAGACAGGCAAACACAGTCTGGCCCCCCTCAGTGTTCTTCCTGCTGGGAGATCAGGTTCTTATGAGACTGGACTAGTCAGAGACCTCTCCTGATGAGAACACAAGTGAGCACTGGGCCTCCCAGGTTGGGGACAGTCAAGCTTCTAGCAGGGTTAACCTTTCTCAGCCAAGGATATGGCCAAGATGGCTACCAGCCAATGCTGACAACCTCTGACTTCACCTTTAACAATTTTATTTTGTGAATAATGTCCTCAACAGTACTCTGGTCCCACAGGGGCCCTATTTATCAACTTAGCTAATCAGTAGTGGTCTCACTTAAATGTATTTTCTGATCCCAATTTTGGCACCTACATACTATATCATTATTATATACAGATTCAGCCCTGGCTCCCTCTCCACCTTCACCTCTTACTACTACCCCCACTACTTTCTGTACTGCAGTCACTCTGCCCTCCTCACTGTTCTTCAAGCACATCCAACATGTTCCAGCCTCAGCGCTCTAACTAGAACTTCTAGTACAATGTTGAATAAATGGTGACAGTGGGCATCCTTGTCTTGTTCCCAATCTTAGAGGAAAAGCTTTGGACCTTTCCCCATTGAGTATGATGTTGGCTATGGGTTTTTCATATATGCCTTTTATCATATTGAGGAAATTTCCTTCTATTCCTATCTTTCAAAGTGTTTTTATAAAGAAAGAATGCTGGATTTTGCCAAATGTCTTTTCTGCATCCTGGTTTCCTGCCATGTGGCTGTCAGGCATATGGCTGGGCTCATCTCTTGAGCTGCTCTGTGGGCCCAGCCTCTTGGGAGCTTTGTGCTGAAGCTCTGGCTGCTAGTAGTCCTCAAGTCCTCTCTCACATAACAGAGTAAAAAATGGTAGCTTTCTTTCTCCATGTGTGTGTCTCTCTCTCTGTCTCCATTTATATCAGCTCCTATAAGAGGCAAAAGACTCAACCTAAATCATGCCTCCCCAATGTATTCCAAAAGGGTCTCATGCCCACAGGAATGGATTAGTTCAAAAACCTAATCTTTCTCTCTTTGGGATTCATAAAAGAACTTCAAACTGTCACATTCCGTCATCTGAATCCCAAAAAGACATGTTCTTTCCATATGCAAAAGACATTCATTGCATTACAATATTTCAAAAACCTCAAATCATTTCAGTAGCAATGCTAAGTAGAAAATCTCATATAAATCAGTTATAAGCAAGCAGTTTATCTTGGGGCAACATTCCCCTCTGGCTCTAGGCCTTTGAAACTTAGAAAACAAGTCATCTACTTCCATTATATAAAAGAAGGACAGATATAGGATAAACATTTGCATTACCATAGGAAGAAGTTGGAAGGAAAACAAGTGTCATGGGTCCCAAACAGTTCCAAAACTTCAGGGCATACACCATTAGATTTCAAAGGCTGAGCATCATCTCTAGAATAATGCCTTCTTTTCCTCAGGGCCTCATGGGGGTCCACCCCTTCCGAGGGCTTGCCCAACAGCCATCTTCTCCATCCCACACCTCATCTGGGTGGTGGCCACCCTTTTCCCAATCTCTGGGGGATAGTTTCAATCCCCTTAGTCCAGTGGGGTGGCAGCAACATTCTCCCTAATCTCTGGCGTACAGGTCCAACCCCCTTCAGAACAGTGGGGTGGCAACGTAGCTCTCTCAAATCTTCAGAGAATGTGCTCGACCATCTCTGTAGTCAAGGGTGGCCAAACTCTCCCTGAACGATAGGCTGTAAGATCCTCCCTCTTCAAATGCCGGGGCAAACTCACCCTTTCTGCACACATGGGTGGGGTCCCTCTCCTGGCCTGAGAAGATGTCCTAAGTCCAGACCTTAGCTTCCATGGTTTTCCTCTTGAAGCTGTTTTCCTTCTATCTCTCCCCACCCTTTAGTCCAGGCTGACAGTGGTTCATGCATACATATCTCACAAAAAGCTTGTTGGTTTAGCATGCAGGGAACAGGGGTCCAAGCTGCCAGACAGTAAGATTTCCCACAAATCCTTTCTGGATAACTGTATTTCCAATCTTGACTTGTGAGGAAATGACTGCCTGTTTCCACGTTTAGTTAAGTCCTCACATGAGGTACTATCCTCTGGGGGCTTATTTTCCAGAAGCTTGGAATTTCTTAAATCATCAATTTCTGGTTTCTTTGTGCCCAGCAATTGAGTTCACAGCTTATCTCTTTCCTTTCTTATTTTGCTATAAGCTGCAAGGAAAAGCCAGGCCACATTTTCCACATTTACTTTGGAAATCTCTTCAGCTAAATGTCCAAGCTCATCATTTTCAAATTCTGCCTTCCATCTTCCATCTTACAGTCAATTTTTCCAACTTCTCTGCCACTTTAAAACAAAGATCACCTTTCCTCCAGTTTCCAATAACACATTCATCATTTCTGTCCGAGGCCTTATCAGAACTATCTTTAGTGTCCACATTTTTAACAACAGTCTCTTCAAAGCAACCTAGGCCTTTTCTATCAAGCATCTCACAATTCCTTCCAAAAATGCCCCTTATCAATTTATGAAGCCATTCCAACATTTTTGATAATTACAAGCAGCATGACCCCATTCTCCTGGTACCAATTTCTAAGTTTACCAAAGAGCTTCCAATGCAAAGTACCAAAAATGGGTTGGCTTTTATAATGGGAATTTTATTTAGGTTAAAAGCTAAAGGCTGTGAAATGTCCAAATCAAGGCGTCAGTAGAGATGCTTTTCTCACCAAAGTCAGCTACTGGTGATCCTGGCATCTTGCCACATGGTGATCAGGCATATGCCATGGCTCATCTCCTCTTGAGCTGTTCCATGGGCTCAGCCTCTTGGGGACTTCGTGCTTAAGCTGCTAGCAATCCTCAAGTCCTCTTTCATATTGCAGGGTCAAAAATGGTGGCTTCCTTTCTCTGTTTGTCTCTCTCTCTCTTTCCCCACAAACTTAATGGCTCAAAATAACACAAATTTACTCTAATTCTGGAGGTCAGACATAAGCAATGGATCTCATGGGGCTAAAATCAAGGTGTCAGCAACGTTGCATTCTTTCCGGAGGCTCTAAGGGAGGATCCATTTCCTTGCCTTTTCCAGCCTCGAGTCTGCCCACATTCCTTGACTGGTGGCCCCCTTCCCTCTTCAAAGCCAACAATTGCATTACTTCAACCTCTGCTTCCATTTCCTTCTCTGACTGTGACCCTCCTTCCTGCCTCTTATAAGGACCCTTGGATTACATTTGTCCCACCAGGATAATCTAAAATAATCTCTCCAAATCAAGATCATCTCTCTGTCATTAACATAATCACATCTGTAAATTTCTTACCATGTAAGGTAACATACTCACAAATTCCAGGGATTAGGATGTGCATATCTTTGGGGAGCCATTATTCAGCCTACCAGCAAGTCTGGTTGTGGGGGTTGAAAGAGTTTTGACCTTTACCTCTCACCCTAAGTCTAGAAAAGATGCTCAGGGCCCTTGAACAATGGTTTCTTCACAGCCTGTACTCCTAAATAGCTCCAACCCAGATGTTTGCAAGCCATCCACAGCCCACTTGAGTCCTCACTTGCACCAGAAAGATTTATTTAGACTTGCAATTTAATCATCTCTGCAGATCTGCAGTTCTCAAAATAAATTTCTAAATCTGTGCCTTAGCCAATTCAGCATGCCATTAAGAGCCTTGTAGAGTGGCCCAGGGGATAACAGACATTTAATTTGGCAGTTATTGTGTGACACCATCACCTTTTTACCTTTTTCTCTCACTGCTCCCCCTGAAGACTGCATTTACTCTGAGTTGTTGAGAGTTAAAAACCGCATTCTCCTACCCATAGAACGCTTGAAATCAGGGCATCGTGTACTAGCCAAGTGCTTGTGCTAACAAGACCCTCCTTATATTAGTCAGGATTCTCCAGAGAAACAGAACCTATAGGAGATATGAAAAGATGGACAGATAGAAAATAGATATAGATATAGTAATATATACATATAATGTAATATATAGATGTTTTTATATAGATAGATATTAAGAGATTTATTATAGGAATTGTCTCATGTAACCATGGGGATTGGCAAGTCTGAATTCTATAGGGTAGGCTGCAAGTTTGAAAGTAAAGTTGAGTTCCCCAGAGAAGAGACAAGTTGAAAACTCCGATGAAAGTAAAGTCAAATTCCATAGGAGAGGCTGGCTGAAGTAGAGACAGAAATTCTTCTTTCTGACTTCTGAAGTCTTCACTTCTGGCTTTTAAGACCTCCACCTGATTGGATGAGGAAACTACCCTGATTGATGAGGGCAATCTCCTTTCTTGACTATAGGATGCAATCAGGTGTAAATGCAATCAACTGACTATAGAGGCAATTCATCTATAAAATACCCTGCAGTAGCAGTCAGGCCAGTAATTGCTTGGCCAAATAACTGGACACCATAACCTAATCAGGTTGACATATGAAATGAAGCATCACACTCCTCATCCCAATGGCCTCTGGTCCCACCTTGGGAAGGCAAAGAGCCACCAGGGAAGAAGGCCACAAAACCCCCCTCCTCAGTTGGCTTTCTCTTCTGCGTACTCATTTTGCAGCTTTAGCTCTTCCAGGTCACCTAGTCTTGTGATAGACCACTGTGGGGCTCCCTAATCAAGTAAAAATGTTACGTTTTAAATCTCTGTGGACTTGATGTTGGGAGGGCTCAGAGTTCCTCCAGCCAGCACCTCTACCACAGGATGGATCTTGGTCCTGGTATACAATGTACGTACTAGAGAGCTCGAAGGGTGGAGTGAAGTTTAAAGTATTGGATAATGTACTGAATAGTTTTGCTTTTGAATTGAGACTGTGTTTACCAGCTTTAAGAGCAATCAGAAAAACTCCAAGATAGGAACACTTACTCACTGTTGGTGGGAATGCAGAATGGTACAGCCACTGTGGAGAACTGTTTGGCAGTTCCTAAAGAAATTGAATACAGATCTGCCACAGGGAAGTGGGTGTGGCTCATTGGATAGAGCTCCCGTTTATCATATGGGAGGCCCCAGGTTCGCTTCCTGGGGCCTCCTTGTGAGGGCAGGCCTGCCGGCCGGCCCACACGCAGTGGGCTGATGCAGCAAGACCTCACAGCAGGAAGCGGGTGTGGCTCAATCGATAGAGCCCCCGTTTACCATGCGGGAGGCACTGGGTTCGCTTCCCGGGGCCTCCTTGTGAGAGCAGGCCGGCTGTGCGGCGCGGTGGGCTGATGCAGCAGGACCTCACAGCAAGGGGGAGATAAGCAGACACGGAAGAAACACACAGCGAATGGACACAGTAAAACACAAGCAGCAAGGGGGGGCATAAATAAATAAATAAATAAATC
>JAQZBX010088351.1:0-12755 GCA_029593785.1 Cabassous unicinctus | reverse complement strand
TACACACATTTAAATAAAGCATAAATCCATCCAAAGGGTACAATCAAAAGTATTCAGTATAATCACATCATTGTATATCCATCACTTCAATCCTTTTAATAGAATTTTAATTACTTGATTACTAATAAAAATAAACAAATGCAAAAACACCTCATCACCTCCCAATTTCTTTATGCTTTCCCTGCCGTACATAGCTGCTATTCTGTTTCCATCTCTCTAGTTTATTTTTATTTATATTTTGTAGAAACAGTCTTATATAAAAAATATCACCCATATTCAAAATTTGCATAAAGATTCACTATGTTACACAGTCCCATGTTATATTTTTAAACTTTCCTTATAGTAATATTCATGCCCTTACATTTAACCTTTCAACCACTGTTGTGTCAATACAATAGCTCAGCTAGTTACAAACACTATGATGTGCTTTCACCATTTCCATTCATTCCCAAAGACTTACAAACATTTGTTTTTACCAGTTCTGCACAGATTATCCTTCATCTTTCCATTCTTTCCTGTCATTTTATTTTTTGGTGACCTATATTCTAATTATTAATTCCACGAGTTTACATAATATACTTAGTTGATAAAAGCACAATCATACAGTATTTGTCCCTTTGTGTCTGGCTTGCTTCACTCAACATAATGTCCTCCATGTTCATTCATGTTGTCATATTTTTCACAACTTCATTTCTTCTGACCAGTGCATAATATTCCACTGTGTATATGCACAATTTTTTTTATCCATTCAACAGTTAATGAACACCTGAGTTGTTTCTGACTATGATCAATCATGAATAACACTGCTATGAACATTAGTGTGCAAGGTCTTTTCATGTCACTGTTCTCAGGTCTTCTGTGTACATACCCAGAAATAATATTGCTGGGTCACATGGCAAGTCTATGTTCATCTTCCTTAGGAAATGCTAAACAGTCCTCCACAGTGGCTGTGCCATTCTACACTCCTACCAACAGTGAATTAGCATTCCTATTTCTCCATATCCTCTCCAAAACTTAGTTTTCTGACTTTTTAATAGTGTCCAATCTAATAGGTATGAAAACATATTTCATTGTAGTTTTGATTTGCAGTTCCCTCATTGATAGTGATGTTCAAAATTTTTTTCATGTGTTTATTTACCATTTGTATTACTTCATGGGATGATTGCCTTTTCAAGTCTTTTTCCTTTTTTTAAATTGGGTAGTTTGTATTTAGGGCTGTGTTGTATGATCTCTTTATATATCATGGATTGTAAACCCTTATTGGATATGTGATTGTCAAATATTTTCTCCCATTTTGTCAGCTGACTTCTCATCCTTTTGACAAAGTCTTTTGAGTCACAAAAGTGTTTAATTTTGAGGAGGTCCTTTTTATCTATTTTTTGTTTTGTTTTGTTTTGTTGCTAGTGCTTTGGTGGTAAGGTTTTAGAAACAACTGCCCATGACAAGATTTTGAAGATATTTTTCTACATTTTCTTCTAGGAGTTTTGTGTTTGTCAACTTTATATTTAGGTCCTTGATCTGTTTTCATTTAATTTTTGTATAAGATGTGAGATAGGGGTCCTCTTCTTTCTTTGGGTATGGATATCCAGTTCTACCAGCACCACTTGTTGACTAGACAGTTTTGGCCCAGCTGAGAGGGCTTGATAGCTGTGTCAAAAATCCCTTGATTGGAAATGTGATGGTCTGTTTCTGAATACTTGATTTGGTCACAATGGTCAACCTGTCTGTATTTATGTAGAACCATTCTGTTTTTCATAACTGGAGCTAAGATATTTGCTTTAAAGTCAGGAAGTGAGAGTCCTCCAATTTTTGCTTTTTAAAAATATTTTTGGTGATTCAGGGCCACTTACCTAGAAAATAATTTTGATAATTGGCTTTTCCATTTCTGCAAAAAAGGCTTTGGAATATTTATGGGGATTGCATTGAATCTATAAATCAGTTTGGGTAGAATTGGCATCTTAATGATATTTAGTATTCTAATCCAACATCATGGAATATCCTTCCATTTACTTAAAAATCCTTCAATTTTTTTATCAATTTTTGTAATTTTCTGAATATACATACTTTATGTCTAAGGTTAAGTTTATCCCTAAATATTTGATTGTTTAGTCACTATTATAAATGGATGAATTTTTTTTCTTATTTCCTCCTTAGATAGCAAATCAGTAGTGTATAGTAGCACTATTGTTTTTATTTTTACATATTAATCTTGTATCCCATTATTTTGCTGAACTCTTATATTAATTATAGTAGTTTTGTTGTGGATTTTACAGGATTTTCTTGATAAAAGGTCATGTCATAGCAAAGGGTGAAAGTTTTCCTTCTTCCTTTCCTATCTGAGTGCCTTTTATTTATTTAACTCCATTACAAATTAGAAATGGAAGACAGGGAGATGTGGGGGAAAGATTGTTGGGAAGCTGGAGTTTAACAGAATACAAGGAGATATGTTAAGGAAATTAGGCATTTAAAGAAATATCCTTTTCAAATTTCCACAAAATATTAGAGTGATGTAAAAGATGCAATATATCATAGATTCATTTTATTATCACATAAATGTAATTTACTGAAAACTAAAATATTAAATATGACAATTCACGTTAGAGCTTAAAGGAGAACTATTATGGGATCATTTCCACGAAGCGAGAAATCATTACAATTACATACCCTTTCATGATAGAAAATTTAGCAAAGACAAGAACTGTCGAATCTTCAATATGAGAAAATGTAGAAAGCAAAAAGAAATTCTCCAAAGTCAAATATCATAAAATTTAAAATATACACTCTGGAAGAATCATTTGATAGATCATTAGATAATAAGATCACCATAACGACTTTTATTAAACAACATAGTGAGGTGAGAAAAATAAAATGAAATGCTTGAGAGTCCCAAAAGAAACAACAAAACATTTGATAGAGCAGATAACATTTTAAATTTGAAAGGTGAAAGCTATTACATACATAAAATTAAAATACAATTTAATAGGTATGGAGAAAGCAATTTTATGCAAAATTCAATTAGGAAAGATCAAACATGTATAAACAAGAAAGAACGAATAGAAAATGAGATTTTAAAGAAATAATTGAAAATAGCATGAATTTATATATGTATGCATGCATGAGTGAGAGCCATGCAGCAAGATAATGACTTAACAGGAGAGTGACACAAGGGATAGCCAAGACAAGATGCACTGAAGAACCAGGAACTAAGGTGGCACAGTTGGTAGGGTGCCTCTCTCCCACATCAGAGTGTCCGAGGATCGAATCCCAGTGAAGACAGGAGGAGAAGGATGAGAAGAGAGAGCAAGAGATGGATACAGAGAGTTGCCCAACAAATGAACACAAAAACAGCAAAAATGGTGGGGGGCCTAAAACTGGGTAAAAGTAAATAAATAAATCCTTTTAAAAAATGTATAGGGGAGTAAGATAAGGACTATAGTTAGTAGTAATACTTGACGATGCTCTTTCATAATTTGTTAAGAAATGTTTCACAACAAGGTAAATTATTTGTGGTGGAGTGATGTGTGGGAGCCCTATATGATGTTATTCATGTTTGTTTTGTAAGCTCACAATGTTTACTGAACACTTATAGTTTATGTATGTTCATGTATGAATAATATACTTCAATAAATTATTTTTAAAAAATGATATTTGGGTTAGTATTTTTTTAAATCCTAGGAAATATTCAAACAGGAAAATGTAAGTTCCACCTTTCGATATAGATCATCTCATGCTGACATACAAATTAAAAACACACACTCAAAAATATCAAGCACAAGATCAGAATCATAATATTCAATCACATTTTAGATAGAAATAAAAAACATCAAGATAAAGAACAGTACCAGATTTTATCAACCTCTATGCATAGGAATACAATATATATACATATTCAAATATATGTATATCAATAATTCTAGATAAAATTGAATTTGAAATATAAATTAAGATATTACAAAAATGTCCACACAATATAGATGATGTGGTTCCTGAATGGGGACACCCCGGATTAGAACATGGCTGTAGGAAGGTATTCAAGCTATGCATTATCTGCAATCAGACCTAAGAGCACACTTGAAACAGACATTATAAACAAAATGAGAATGTCCGCTTGTGGGGAACAGTTGGATAAGGTTTTGTTACCAGCTTCTATAGGACATATCCTAAGTACCACTGAAAATATATTTAGATATAATATAAACCTAAATCCAGAACATATTAAAATTTAAGCACTTATTGCTAGGACAACAGACTCAGAACACCTAATATCTGAAGATGTGATCCTCAAAATGTGAAGAATATTACAGAAAATAGATAGATCACGTTTGTGTGAAGGGAGGCCTGAATATGGTACCAGTCTGGATAGCAGAAATGATGAGAACAGTGGCCCATAAATGACCAGCTGTCTGCGTGTACAGATGAGGGGTGATGGCGAGCACATTTTGCCAAAGTTGGCAGATGGCAATATAATGGTCATAAGACACCAGCTCAAGGTATGTACACCTCAACAAAATATACAGGAAAATCTGACCAGCACATGCTGGGAGAAAAATTAATTTACTCTCTGCCAGAAAATTCACTATCAGATTGGGAACAGTAAATGAAATTCAGCAAAGATCTATGAGGCATAGAGTTTAAGAAAATATGGCAAGTCACCTGCAAACTTATTAAACAATTTCTAATGACTTTTAAGTGGATATAGAGTAAATTTCATATGATGACACTTGTAACTTTATTAAAAGAGAATTCTAAATAAAAAAATATAAAATTAATTCAAATGTCCCTTCAGAATTATAGCATTCTAAAATATTTTCCTTATTATCTTATTACTTTATATGCAAAAGTATAATATATAAAATTAATAAATATTCTATTGAAAAATTCTTGCATTAATTGTTCACTAAAACATATGGTAATATTTTAAATGTAAAAATAAGCATTGATTAGAGATAAAAACAAGTAAATAATGAATAAATCATTGAAAATATGTGTCTTGATATCAAACTTAGGTTAATTATATCAGAGGTGAAATAATTAGCAACTATAGATAAAAATTTAAATTTAATAGAAATAATAACATGAAATTTTTTGTTGTATGTATACATGTATATATGTGCTTATAAGTATATACACCCAAAACACACACACACAGATATGTGCCTAGATACAGCAGACCCTGTCAGAAAAGTAAAATTTCACTGAAAGCAAACCAGTATTATAATAAGTTTTTAGATATGTTCAGTAGTTTAAATCAGGAAGCCATTTTATAAACATAAAGGAAGAGGAGGAGGAGAAGGAAGAGAGAGAAAAAGATACAAAAACACACACAATAGTAAATTATTTCCAAATTTGACTGCATTACAATGAAGAATTTCTTTCTCTAGAACCAAAACAAAGGCATTAAAATTGATATCTTAAACTACTTAAATTAACCTTTTAATACTAGAAAGTAAAACTGAAATGGAGTAAATACACATATCTTATTGTAAACATAGAAATATATTTTTCACATTTGATATTGGCTGAAAATAAAATATATAATGACATGGTACTGCACAAAATCAGTAGGATGGAAAAAAAATATAACTGGATGCACCAATTTCTAGTGAAACAGATGTATTGCTTGTTTGTGTGGATAAGTTGATACAACTGCTTTGGAAAACCATTTGTTATTGTATTAGCTAAGACTTGTTTAGTTTGCAGTAAAGAATAAACTTTTAATCATTGCTGAGAGTCACAATGATTATATTCCACTTATGACACATGTCCATTTTGCAATTTCTATAGCTTTGCTATGTGTGATCTCCATTCAAAAAGCAGCCTATTGGAGAACCGTATATATATAGGAGGTTAATGGTTGTCTTGGTGGATTTAAAAATTCCTATAAAGAACTACATATGTTAGCTCTTAAATCCACACACATTACTTTTGCTCACATTTTATTAGTCAAAGAAGGTTAAGTGAATCAGTCTGCTCTTAATGAATGGTGATTTTATTTACATACCTTAAAATGGGTAATACAGAGAGAGCCACCACAGAAGGGGCATGGGATATTTTGAATTGTAGTGCAAGCAAGAATTTATGTATTAAACTGCTGATACAGATGCTTATCCCTGTATTGGCAGCCAGGATTACAATTACCTGTAAGATGGAAGAAAAGTTATGAAAAGAAAAACATAGTAAACCACTAGTATCCTGGATTATTTAAATAACATTGAAACTATTTTTTATTTACTCATTGAAATCTAAATATGATTTGGAAAATAATTATTTCTTCCTTTCAAATTAAGAGTTTAAAGCCAGAATACCACATTGAACATTGATTAAATTTTGAATGATAATGCTTTTATTTAAAAAATGATTGAACATCTATTAATATTTATCCACTTCCTTGAGTTTGCTTGTTTTAGTTTCCTATGCTGCTCAAGCAAATACTTATGAAATGAGTTGACTTAAACAATGCAAATTTATTTGCTTATTGTTTTAAAGGTAAAAGAACTTCCAAATGAAGGCATTTTCAAGGGTGATGCTTTTTCCCCAACAACTGTGGTGTTCTGGCTGGTTGCTGATGATCCTTGGGCCATAGGTTGCCACATGGCAGGGTCTCCTGGTCTCTCCATTCTGTTCTGGATTTTGTTGATGTATGGCTTATGGCAGCTCCATTTATGGCTTTTTTTCACTCTCTGAATTTCATTCTGCTTATAAAGGACTCCAGTAATAGGATTAAGACCCATTCTGATTGTAGCGGGTTACATCTTGAATTAACCACAACAAAAATCCAACTTACAATGGGTTCACAGACACAGGAATGGATTAACTTTAAGAACATGTTTTTCTGGGATGCGCACAGTTCCAAACCAACACAATACTGTCTAAAACTTGAATTACATTTTGTCATGTTTATTGAAATATAGCGATTCTTATTTCAACAATATTCCTTCCCTGGAAAGTGCAACCTTCCTGAAGTTAAAAGAAAATAATTCATAAAAACTATTATTTTAATTCATCCCTTCAGTTGATATCCAGTTTTCTAAGGTTTCAGTATACAATGCTAGAGATTAAAGATCACAGCTTCAGGTGTCATCATCCATTAGAAATACAATATATTAAAGGGAAAGTAGGGGGTACTTTCATTAAGATTTACTTTTCAGTTACTGGTACTTGGACAGTGGATATTCATATAGCATAAAATTAAATTTCACTCCTCCATATCAGTACACACAAATGATATATATTATAGATCACTATACGTCAAAACTGTATCAGATTTAGAAACTATTAATGGATAATGTCTCCATGATTTCAGGCTACTTGTCTTGTATTTCTTGCATTATTCATACAAGAAACAATGCAAAACACAATGCAAAAGTATTTATTATTTATTAGAAGAGTTTCCAACCACAAGGATTAGAAACTCACAGTTTTATCTTGAGCAATTTATTTTTTCATCCAGCTCACTTCAGATCCATGGCCCGAATCCCCCTGTTATGTGGGTTCCTAAAACAGCTCACATGGGCAGGATCTTGCCCCCATTAAGCCAGCCTTTGTGAGAGAGATGGTGAGTGCCCAGTTAAACTGATGCCATCTTGCTGTTTCTCTTCAGGAATTAATTTTAAATATTCTTTCTGATGCTGTTAATCTGTCAAGGGAGGATTTGCTTGTTCCCCTAGATAGCTCTTGACTTACTTACAAAGAGATACTTAGTTCCTCCAAAAACAAAGGATTGTTACTTTATCATTTGGAGCTATAAGCATATTAGAAAGGGTCAAAAAAATCTATAAAACTGTTGGGGACCTCAGGGAAAATATATTAAAAAGGAAGTAATATAAGTATAAAAAATATAAACAAATTTCTATTGTATTGATGTTCATTCATAAATGACTGTGAAAGGTATTATTATGTTAATCATTTTTTAAATTTAGCTCTCATTTACAGTCTGTTATATTTGCAAATAATATATTGGCTCTATTTTCTAACTTAGCAAGAATTTCATATAAGTCCTAAGACATTGTGAATTAAATGACTTAATCATGGGCAAATAAATTAAATGATAAGATAATAAAAATCCCTTTGATATTTATACCAAAAAACATACATAGTATATTGTGAGGAAATTTTTTTAGATGTTTTATATAATATGAGATGGGGTTTCCAAAGTTATTAACAGGAAGTGACGATAAATCCTCTGGAATAACCTGCACCATCCCCATCACTCTTCAACTCCAATTAAAAGACATTCAATTTCACAGGGGACAATATCACTTTGATTTGCCCCTTTGGATCATCTAGTACTCATTAAAACCTTGTTTTACCCTCTGGAAATTCTGGCATACAAAAAATGGCTCACAAAGATGAATATTCTATTGCAACATCTAGAAGAAAAGACAGCAGGAAACCTCAGCCTCTGCTGCAAAAGTCTAATCCTGAAAATAAAGAATTCTTTCTTAGATGCTACTTGTTTTGAAAGATGGTACCCAACATCTTTCTTTGATTATAACCTGTAAAATATTGCATAAGAGGTTTGTGATTGTTGAGGAACCCATTTATTTATGAAGTCACTCTGAATCTCTTTTTCTTTTATCCTCTTCACTATAATGCAAATGATTCCCTGGGGGACATATTTCAACTATGTTTAAAAAAAACAAACAGGATTGGCACCTACCACAGGTCATATTGTTGAAATCCAATCAAAATATGAGGAGCCAGATATCTGTGATATACCTAGTTCAAGAATATAAAATGTTTTACAGACTTATGATACAAAAGCAAGGACTAACTTCTAGCCATAATTATGATATGAGGGAAAAAATAGGAATTTACATTGTCTTCTTTCTTTCTCTTGCTTTTCTCAAGGAGAATTAGGTATTTTGTAACTAATAACTTAGGGGCATTATTCTAGCAATACAATGGGCAATTGAAGAGCATTGCATGTATTTTATTTTTATTTTACTTTATTATTTTATTTTAAAAAGGGGAAGCTTACAGAAACCTGAAAGTGACTCTGAAATGCATTGAAAATAATGTGGATGAACAAATAGGCAGAAAGATGTAAGGATGAGATATATATGAAAAAACAACTATAATAAAATGTTAATTGTAGATTCTTAGTGGTGGATCTAGGAAGTTAGCTGGAAAAGTCTTTTAACTTTGCAGTATATTTGAAACTTTTCATAATAAGATGTTGGGAAATTTTTAGTGTGACATATTTATTGTATAAAAGGAAAAAGTAAAAATATTCCTTAATCTCCAAGCACTAAACTTAAAGCAATGAGTTTTTACTTACTTCTGTATCTGGGTTTCTCAACCTCAGTACTATTGATACTGGGGTCAGATAATTCTTTGTTGTAAAGTGTTTCTTGCATTGATCTATTGATGGATGTGGAACAACATCCCTGGCCTCTATCCACTACATGCCAGAAGCATTTTCCCTCCAATTGGGTTAACCAAAAATGTTCCCAAAAATTATCGAGTAACTCTTATTTGCCTAGGTCATAGGCAAGGTGAGAACTACTGCTCTAGATTGTAAACATCTTTCCATATTAAAATGCACAAACACTTAAAAAAGTGTTTGAAATCTTAATTAAACACATAAACCATAATCTAACTAGAGGACTGATATCTTATATGCTGGGATAGCATGACTCATTTCCAGAAAAATGTCTGTTGTACCTAAATTAATATAAAATGTATACATATTATAATTAGAAAGCCAATATTCATTTGTTCTGCCCACGGGAAAGGAAAAACTGCTTTAAACTCATGTGAGAAAATTAAATGCTTGAGACTAACCAAGAAATTATGAAAAGGAATGACAGTGGAATTATGGAGAATATAACATATAAAGTCAGAACTATAAAGTCATCTTGCTTTAAAAAATAAAGTTTGAGTAAAAGAATGGATTATTGGAACAAAATGAAAACCTTAGAAATAGAGCACCATCAGTATTATTGCAAAGACCTACTTGGTCTGGACTGCATGTTTCCAATGACACGAGAACCTGTGACATAAATAAGTAAATAATAAACAAGCAATTCCCAAAGAACACAATAGAAGGATGGATTTGTGAATATATTAAGTAAAATTGGATTACTTATACTTTCATTACATATATGTTAGAATCAAAGGTGTTTTGGATTTTTTTATTGTTTGTTGTTGTTTTTTAATCTGATTAAAAATTAAGCCATTGTTAGAATATAGAAAAATAGATAAAAGCAGAAAAATAAAATTATTGCTGTGCCATTATTCACTGAATAATTTGTGGAGTATTTTGGTAAACACAATTTTTCCTTGTCCTTTTAAAAGTTCTTTAAGTTGACTTAGAGAATTAAGGAAGCATAATAAATGTAACATAGAAATTCAGATCTGTTGGACCTCAAATACAATGCAAATACAAATACACAATACAAAGTGAGGAAACTGAGTTTCATAAGGGTTTAATGTCTTGTGCAAATTCACAACCGAAAACAGGAGACAAGATGGAGGCCATGTCCAGTTCTCTAGATGTTTTATCCAACTATGCAAAACCAAGCTCATATAATGCACTGTAATTTGTGTAGTTTTTCTTCTCATTTGATTCTTAAATCAACCTTGATATTGGACAAACTGACCACCATTTCATTTTTCTGTAACAAACTGGTGATATGTTAGGTGCTATTGGTGAGAGCAAAATGAATAAGCTGGTTTCTGCCATACAGGGATTTCCACAGTTTTACTGAAAAACATATCACCATGCTTCATTGAAATATGACAACAGCTAAATGCTTGAATCAAGATGAAAACAAATTGCTTTTGAAGCATAGAGAAAGAATGAGTGGTGACTTCAACCGAAACTGGAATGTTTTTTTTTTTAGGATGTGATTTGAGGTGAGGTGTTTGGAAGTGAATTGAAGGTGATGAGAGGTGACTCTGGAAAGATGGTTTAGCTTTGCCACAGAGAGATGAATAGGGAGCTTGGTCCAGTATAAGTGTGCTCAGCAGATAGAACTGAGTTTACAGACCCACAAACCTATTATATTTGAAGTTATAAGTCCAAGTGAGGAATTTTAGTCTACAATTTCCAACCAAAATGAATTTGCAATTTGTTTTGATGTGGGGGCAAGGATGTTAGACAGGTGGTCATTTTTCTTCTGCTTTTTAAAGTATACTTGATTCACTTTAAAAATTACTTAGAACTTAGAACCTGCTCTTTTGTCAAGTTCTGTAAGGCTTATCTCTTCTAGACTGTGGTCCAAATTTGAGAGATCTCATAATTTCACACCATAGCCTTTCTCTCTTTCTTCACACTTTCTGCCCCAAAAGGAACTGAGACAGCAGCTCGGACTTGCAATTGAGTCCTCCTACTCATCAGCGGCTAGCTCAAGACATATAGAGTATTTTCTACATTCTTTTAAATTTTCCTATTTTCTTTTTAAAATATATAATGAGATATAACTATAATATAGTACTGTGCCAAAGATTTCAGTGTACAAATTGATAAATGTTTACATCTACAAACATCTTTAACCACCTCTCCAATCACTATACAGAAAATTCCTAGCATCCCAGGAAGTTCTCACATCTCCCCTTTCAGTCAGTACTGCTCCCACCCAAAAATTAACCACTCTTATGATTTCTATCATAATGCATCAAATTTTGGGTCTTCTTAAATGTTGCATCAGTAGACATGCAAATTCTGTATTCTTTTGTTAATCATTATGTTTATGAAATTCACCATGTATCTGTACTTTCTTCTTTTTATTTCTGCATAGTAATCCATTATATGGATAAGTCCCAACTTTCTATTCATTCTGACATTCTGCTGTTTAGAGTCTTTTGGATTGTTTCCAGTTTGGGTCTATTGTAAATAATATTGCTAAGATTATTTTGTATACATATTTTGGAGTAAGTAAGTACTCATTTTTCTGAGATATATGCCCAAGAGGCAAATTGTAGATAAGCAAGGATATAGAACATACTTGTGTAAGTATACACACAAGCACATAATGAGGGAGAGAGCTAACTATAGAGAGGTAGAGATGATATAGGTATATAGATATAGGTATAGACATAGATATAGTGAATTGAAAAATATTTTTCCAAATTTGTGCTATCACTCAGTCTTCTTCCACATTTCCTAATCTATCTGCATCATGTAATGCTATATTTTAGCTCTGTAAAGGTGAACTCCTTGCTGCATGCTCTTGCAAAAACCCACTTCTCTTCCCTCCTTGGGGGTAACTTGAAGGATTCTTGATACAAACAAGTAATGTGTGCTTGGTTATTGTGTCAGTCAGCCAAAGGGGTGCTAATGCAAAATACCAAAAATGGGTTGGTCCTTATGAAGGGTATCCATCTGGGGTAGAAGTCCACAGTCACCAGGCCACAAAGCATAAGTTTCTTCTCTAGCCAATGTATATTGACACCTGCTGGAACAAGACAGCTGCCGACATTTGCCAGGGTTCAAGCTTCCTGGGTTTCTCTCCTCCTGGGGATGTGTTTCTCTCTGGGCTCAGCTCCTCTGTTTCCTCCACAAGGTCAGCTGTAGACTATCAGGTGAACGGCTTGCTTCTCTTCTAGGGCCTTCTCTCCAACATCAAAACTCCAACATCAAAACTGCTACTCAAAACTGCTGCAACTCCATTCTTTGTCATGCCTTTTATATTTTCTTCCCCCTCCCACAAGGGGTGGGGCTCAATGCCCTACTGATGTGGCCCAGTCAATGCCCTAATCATGCCAAGATTAAGAGATCAGTTTACAAGGATGATCCAATTATATTTTTG
>JAQZBX010088350.1:0-13649 GCA_029593785.1 Cabassous unicinctus | reverse complement strand
CTCACATTAGAGATTTAAGGAAATCTACTTTATAATAGGCTTAAGTCAGTCAGGCATTTACATCAGAGCTATTAGCACTGTAGCTTAGAATTTAACAGACTTATTGTTCTCCTCAGTCAATGGTTGTTAACAGTGTTTTTAAAACTATTTGCGTTAGCAGTTAAATCACAATCATAATTTGCGATAAACTAGACTATAGTATTCATTCCGTGAAGAGGGCTAGCTGTTCTTTTAGTAATTACCTGCTGGGGAAATAGAGGCCTCGATTGGCTTTGGGGGGACTGTGCCTGTCTTAGGTCAGGACCGTGCTGTGCGATTACTGGATCTTACCCGTTATTAGAGACCGTAGCAGCAATTAGGCCAGGGCCCTTTGGCACCAATCGGCTAGGTTCCTGTCTTAGGTTGTCCAGAGTGCTTATCACAAAAATGGTCCAGTTGCCCGTCCTTGACTATCCAGTCCAGCACCCGATGAAACATATTTCTTAAAGAGTCCAACAGTAGCCCCATACCATTTTGGCCCTCCTTTACAATGCCTTGCCTTACACCCAGCGGTACCAATCACAACATAAGCCAAAAGCACGTTTTTACAGGTAAACAATTTAAAAAGAAAAGATATCACGATTATAATTAAAATTATAACCAAGGTGAAAGAGGCTCCAAGTTCTAAAGTGCCCAATCCTCTTCCAAGAGCTAAACACCTCCATTGATAGCCGCCACAGGTAGCTGTTTTCTACCTTCACCACTTGGCCACTTGGGGGCTTTTGTAGACAGCAGAAGTAGGATTCACCCCAGAGACCCTGCTTCTGTCTCAAGCATGGTTCCTTCCTGAAGGTCAGGAGCCTGGGTTCCAGTTCTCATGCACTCCATGATGAAGGAAGCCAGGGCTCAGCATGCTTACCTCAGCAGAGCTGCTGGACTTCACCAGGAGGTATCCTGGAGCTGATGTAGCTCTGGAATTACATCTACTATGAGCTGGGCAGTAGGAGGCTGGGCATGGCCACACTGACCCTTGTGAAGAGGTTCTACCACAAGGAAGAAATGTACATGGGCTGTGGGTTTGTGCTTACACCATGGGGCTTCTACAGGAAGGAGGTAGTCTCTTGGCATGGTTTCAGTTTACCCCACAGGGCTCCCCCATGATGAGGTAAATTCTGGGCATGTGTTTCTCTTTACTGCATGGATGTCCCCCAGGAAGAGGTGTGAGCTGGCCAAGGATTTGGGCTTACCCCACAGGGCTCCCCCATGACCCAGGGACAGATCACAGAGCTGAAGACATGGGGCAGGAGAACTTGATGGGCCAGGAATAGTCAAAACATATTACAAGTGTCCCCTTAGCCCATGTTTCTCCAGCAGCCACCATGTGCCATCGTTGAGCCAGGCTCATCACCTGCTCTGTTAGTCAAGGCTGTGAACACAAAGGCAAGCCCCTCAGAACAGGGCACCACTCAGTTCTTGTCAACTCCAGGCCCCCCACCCAGGATCCTACCCCACTCAGGTCCTGCCTGGGAGCAGCATCTGGGTGCCTCTGTGCTGTGTGGGCTGGACTCATCCAATTGCCCATTGACTGCTCAACAAGCACTGCCTGAGTCTTAGGGCCACTGGGATCACAAGGAGGGGTGGTCCCACCTCAGGGATTCTTGATGCTGGGTTCACCAAAAGAGGTGGCCCTATCCTTGGGGACCCCACCCTGGCATGATGAGGGGAACTCCCAGGGGAGCAGTGAATGAATAATTGACAGCTGATCCTTTGGCCACACAGCCCACTAGGCTGTCCCTCTTCCACAGGTCAGATCTGTATGCCAAGCTCATGTATGAGGGCAGGCAGGGTTCTGAGGACCCATGAAGGAGCTGGGCTCAGGAGTGGGCCCCTTGGTGGTCAGGAGGCCTACTGTGGCCCTCCCCTGAGGTCTTCAGGTGGCCAGCACCTCTGCCTGTGCACCTCTGAGTCTATGGGAGGCAGCTGGTTACAGCTTCTCCCCAGGCTGAGGACAGAGAGGTGGAGGGGAAGAGGGAGGAGCAGACTTAGGGGTCCCTTTTCTTAAAACCTTCACCCTCACTGTCCTTGTCCATGCATCCATAACCCTCCCTGCTCTGCCCAGATTGTCCAAAGAGCTGGAACTTCCCCAGAGGGTTTCACCAGAATCTGCAGGATTTCACCTTGGTGTAGGCACCAGCCCCAACAAGTCCTAAATGGTGAGTGGAGGGTGGGGCTGCTTTCCCCAGGCTGTGCCCTGCCTGGGCTGCTCCTTCTCAGGATGCCCCCCTAGAAAGCTACCCCCTAGACTGTTCCCACTCCATGATGCTCCTTCTCCCCAAGGCTGTTCCCCCTTAGCATGATCCCCAGGGTGCACCCCACAATGCTGTTGCCCAGAATAGAATCCTGCCCCTGAGATGTGTCTCCCTCAGGACACCCCCTTGCCTGATTTTCCCCCAGGATGCTCATCCCCCAGATTACTTCCCTCCTCTAGGCTGTACCTTCCCTGGGGGGCTCTCTTCCAAAAGTCTGAACCCCAGGATGTTCTCTCAAGCTGCTTCTCCCCCAGGATGCTCCCCTTAGCATGCTCCCCACAGGCTGCTCACTCAACCAGGCTATCCCTCCAGGAGTCTCCCCTGAGAATTCCCCAACTACTGTGAGCTGGTGAACCCAGGACAGGGGTTTGTTGTCTGAAGGGCATTGCTGTCCTAGGTGAAAAATCTGCACACCCAGAGGCTTTGTTTTGCCACATGGAGCCAAAACATTGCCAATCATGTGGCTTCAACCCATGCATCTTTAGCATCTTCTGTGCCCAGGCCCTGAGCGCTTAAAAATCACAGGATGGATACCAAGCAAGGCATCACCCAGGGAGAGAAGCCTGCACAGGGAGCTGTGAGCCCAGCAGGTAGGGGTCCTGCCTGTCAGGGACCAGTGGGTGGCCACTCTGCAGGGGGCAGGAGTGAGCATGGGGTGGGGGCAGGATACAGGCAGTCCACACTGGAGGAGGAGGTGGCCCCCTGCTGGGACACCCAGGTCTCAGCACCTGCTTGCTCTGCCCCATCCCAGTTCATCTATGAGCTCTGCTCATTCTAAAGCAGAGAGAAACCTGATCAGGTCAGGCATGGAACCCCTGGGGGCTTGGCCTAATTGTGGGAGACCCACAGACACACTTGCACCCCACTGGGGACTGTTTCAGCTGTTGATGAAAGAATGGCTCTGCTGGCCCCAGGACACTGAGGATTTTAAAATGTCATCTGCAACTCTGTAGAGAAACCACCCACCTGAAGTCTGGGCCTGGTGCTGGGCCTGTGATTCTGGAGTTTCTCTCAGCATTTCTGGCAGGACCCTAGCATATGCAGGCGGTTGTTGCCATTGAAAGAGTGAGGGCTGGGGACTCACTGGTGGAGGCCCACAGCCTCACTGACCTTCCATCCACACAAAGTGTAGGGGCTGCTTCCCCAAGGATCCTCAGGAAGCCTCTGGGTGATATCTTGGAAGTGGTCACCTGGGCAGCAAGGGCTGCTCCGTGGTCTCCCCATGGGTGTCAGCTCCACACAGCAGGGGCTGCACCTCTTGTTCACTGCTGATTCTGCCTGTGCCTTGTCTAGAAGAACACTTGGTAGGAAATGGGTGATGAAGCAGGTGGCAACCCTCAGGCACTCCCAGACACTACCTTGGCTGTCCTTCTAGAGATAGGGGTGGACTTGGTCTGACTCAGTGTGTTGTTGTCCTGGGCAAGAATGCCTGGCCTCAGAGACAAGCTTGATGGCCCAGCAGGTCTGCAATGGGTTTGACAACTTCCAGTGATGCCAAAGGTCCCTCATTCTGAGCCTGGATCAAAAGCTGCCAGGGCCATCTGGTTAACCCCATATTGACATCCAGTGGGGGGACAGGCCTGAGTGGTCATGTGAGTAGCCTGAGGGCCATTGCCTCTCATGGTTTGGGGGTGGGCTGCTGGCTTCTGACACACTTCACATTCACCCTGTGTCTGGTTAGGCAGCGGAGTGTGCCATTTTCAAATTCAAGGGTTTTCCCAGTGGTGAGAATTCACCATCAAGTGTGGTTGGTTCAATTTGTCATCAGGGAATGAGATTGCTGCAGCTGGGGCTTTTGTGAAATTGGGCTCAGAGGCTCCTCAGTGCCTAAATATTGGCCAGGTACAGCTGTGGCAGCCACTCTGCGTTTACAGGTTAAAATGCAGGAGAGCCAGGAGTTGGGTAGGAGAAAGGGCCTTCATGTGGCCAAAGGAGGAGGCTGGTGAACAAAGTATCATGGTTTGCAGGTGTCCTGAAATCACAATTTTGGATTGTTGCTTAAGATCAAAGAGAGACTGAGTGGTAAAGAATAGTTAACTGAAGCACTGGTGATGCCCTCTCCCAACCAGCAGGTGAATTAACCTGCTAGGAAGCCCTCACTATGCCAGAAAAAGGAGGCTGGACATTAGAGCTCCTCCCTCCCCTCCTTTTTACTCTGCCATGCTTTCAGCAGGAAGTCAGGGAAGTGACCATCCACAGTCCTGGGAGACCACCAAAGGACTGTGGCAACCACTGGTCCTGGCCCCAGATCTTCCTAGAGATGAGACCCCTCAAAGCTGCTGGCTCCCAGGTACTCTCATCTCCATGACCAGCAGGGCCACCTGTTCAGCCCCTGCTCTGCTCTGAGGGCAGGAGACCAGTGCTGGGAGAGGGTGGTCCATGGCAGCTGAGAACAGAGATAGCTGTACTTCAGGATGGAAGGAGTCCCCATGGCAGCAAGTGGGGGCAGCTTCCATCTGATGTGGTAGGGGCAGACATAGAAAGAAGAATAATGTGCAGTTGCCATTCTAGTTTATTTCTAGGAATTTTTTCTTTTCAAATGTCATTTAGTTAGAAGCAATGTTTTCCCAGTTCCTCCTCTGTCCCAGGCACTCTTTCTGAGAACCATACCTGCAACCCCTGCTCCTCTTTTGAAGAGCATGAAGATGATGGAACAATAAGGAAGGTGCTGGCAGTGCTCATGGCTGTTCAAGAAAGGGTTGGGATGCCAGCCTGGGCTGAGAACACTGTCTCAGCTCCCCATGACACTGTTGTGCTTCTGTGCCTGATTTTCCTTTAAATGTTTTGACATCAGAATCTCTCATGACTTCCTGGCTGATTTGCTTCCAGGTCTGGGTCCACCATGCTGTGTGACCTTCAACAGGTTCACCTGACATCTCTGTGCCTGTTTTCCCACATGTGAAATGGGGCTAGTGATAGGATCTGCTGTGTAAAGTTGTTTAGAGGTCATCTAGGGTTAACCAAAGGCTTAGAGTTCCATCTGAGAGACAGTGAAAGTATGATGGATATTAATTCATAAATTATTAGTTACTTGCTGCCTGGTGTTCTTTTAGTGCATCATCATTTGTTTTATTTTTTTTTCCATTTTTTTTAAAGATTTTATTTATTTATTTATTTAATTATGCCCCCCTGATGTTTGTGCTCACTGTGTCCATTTGCTGTGTGTTTTCTGTGTCTGCTTGTCTCCCTTTGTTGGGTCATCCCGCTGCATCAGCTCACCACACCACGCGGGCTGGCTTGCCTTCACCAGGAGGCCCCGGGAAGCGAACCCAGGGCCTCCCATATGGTAAACGGGAGCCCTATCGATTGAGCCACATCCGCTTCCCCATCATCATTTGTTGACTGCACTTTTAGGCTCTTGCTTAATCCATCTCAGTTTTCAGTCTTGTACCAGTGCTTCATTTGCAGCCATTGTAAACTCAACTGCTAATGAGTTTCAGGTTTCCAGCAACCATATTAATTAAGTGTCCCTAGGGCCAGGCCCTCAGGCTCAGCCTCTCATCCTCTCATCTCACATGGTGCAGGAGGACAGGGGAGCACAGTATGACTCCTGATGTGTGGGTTCCACAGCCAGTCAGAGCTGAACCCAGATGGGAACCCAGATTCCCAAATGTGGCTGGAGTCTCTTCCCAGGTGCCAGACTGCAAGAGCCTCTGCCCACTGTGGGGTGGTGTTTGCTTGTCCCACAAATTTCTGTGGGGCACTGAGATGTTGGTGGAGAGTTTGGGCCTCTGCACTGCATCCTGGCTCTCCATCTTGCCCTGAGCCTGGCCAGTGTCGTATGGCTGCCAGCAGCAACTTGATGGACCACACACTGCTCACCTCAGGATCATGGCTTATATCCCTCACACTGGTGTCATCCACAGAAGTTTGTTTCCAGAGAGGACAGCTGTTCCAGGGCCAGGAGCTGGACTTCATGATGCCCTATCATGACATCATTGCAGCTGTGCCCCTCACCAACATGGATGATTGCAGCCCCATACGGTTTCTGCTCATGACAGGACAATTATTTCTGCAACAGATGCCATGACCATCTCACTTCTTATTTCAGGGTTCAGAAGGGTAGACAGGTCAGGTTGTTCCCTTTCATCCAGTGTTGTCTGATATGACCAAGAACTTGTGTCACTGGAATAAAGGTTCTTCCCACAGTTATTTCCGATTAAATTTAATTTATTTTACACAAAGAATTATGTACGTGGCTAAATAGTAAGAGAGTGTAGAAGGAGTTAAAATGAAAGGAAAGAGCTGCTGCCCCCCTGCTTCCCCCTCCAGTGTCCCCTAAACTCACCTGTTACTACCTGTCAAACAGAGGAAGAGTGAACTTCTTAGACTCCTCAGCTCTCTTGCACCCTGGTCTCATGGTAGGAATATAATTACTGTGGTTTCTTTCCTATTTATCACTGTAGTGTTGAATTCCTTAAAATATAGCAAAATCTTGCAGCTTCCCACATTGTCAGGAAGATGCTGGCACTATCAATTCATCCTATCATGTAAATCACCTAGTATTCTATGGTTACATACATTTATCTCTTCTCTTCAACCTTTTTTTTTCCTGGAGTTTCCCATTGCCTTTCTTCCACTTACATTATCTCCTTTTATCATATCCTTAATTTCTTCCAGCATTTCAAACTTTCCACCTGAAGACCTCCCTGCTGCGCACTGTCCTTTCTATTTCCATCTGCAGTGAGGCCTTCCTGGGCCTGGGTTGGAGGCTCCTTCTGAGTTCCTAAACTGCTTGTCTGGGTTTGTTACACTGCTTCCTGAATTGTATCTTCTTCTCTCTCAGGATTCCCTTGTCTTGTTAGAGAATGCCTTCAGTGAGCTCTACAAGATCAGGTGACTGGGAGTTAAAGTTCAGTATTCTTATCTGTCCTCACAATTGATTGACAATTTTGCAGGATCAGAATTGAGAGTTGAAAATACTATTCACTCAGCCACTTGAAGGTATCATAATACTCTTTTCTGGTTTGCAATGTTGTTGCTGATGGTTCTCATATTTTTCTGCTGTTTAATCCCTCACAGATAACCTATTTTTCTTTTACAGGACATTTAAATTATTTTTATTTTTTATTTTTTATATTTTGTTTTTATATTTCATTTTTGTTTTTTGTTTTGTTTTCTTATTTTTTTCCCCCTTGGGTCTTTGTTTTGAGATGTGTTGTTTTTATTCATTACAACATTCAGTTTGCCAATATTTTGTCCCAAGTTTTGCATTTCTTAAATGCTTTAACAGTTTCTATTTATTTCACAAGATTTACAAACAACCTTCTTAACAAATCTGGTTTTATTTTTAATCTTGGTGGTCTGAAATTTCATGATAATGTTGTAAGGTGAGGGTCTTTTTATTTTTTTAGTTAAAAAAATTTTTAAAGAAACTTTACATTATATAAATGTTACATAAAAAATATAGGGATTCCCATATACCCTACCCCTTCCCCCCTCTACACTTTTCCATATTAACAGCATCTTTCATTAGTGAGGTACATTTGTTACAATTGATGAACACATATTGAAGCATTGTCCTAGCCAAGGACTATATCTTACATTATAGTTTACACTTTGTCCCACACAATTTTATAGGTTTTGACAAAATGTATAATGGCCTGTATCTGTCATTGCAATGTCATGCAGGAAAATTCCAAAAAATGCCCCCATCTTGTACATATTTTTCCCTTTACCTCCCCAAAGAACCTCTGGTGCCCACTTCCTTTATATCAATGATACAAGTTCTTCCATTTGCTAGAATACTCATGTCTTTTTTAGTCCATAGTTGCTTTCCCCGTTTATGTTTGTCCATTCCTCAGTCTGAGGATTTGGGGATGGTGATGCCCACCCTGTCTCTGACAGAGAGGGCTTAGATGTCATAGGGAAGATGGATGGAACAGTATTGCTTGCAGTTACAGACACTGTCTGCTTCCTGGAATGGGCATTGTCCATCACCATCCTTTTGTTAATTTGGGTGAGTCTGATGAACTGGGGAATAGATGTTGCAACTCTGCTGAGATTTAGGGCTCAACTGGCATATGAGCTGACTGAAGATTTAAGTCTCCACAACATATATTAAAAAACTATAGTGCTAATCATAGGTTCAAATAAGAGGCAGAAGAGCCATGTTTAGGGAAATTATAAATAAGTCTAACCCTCATATTGGGGAGGATATATTCCTAAGTAAGGTCCATTGATAGGGTATAGAATTCCTGAGATCCTCTGCTTATAGTGTCTAGCTGTCTCTAGAGCCCTCAGGAGACCATGTTTTAGGCCCTGTTTACTGTGGCAGTCAATGAGAACCTGCTGAGACATCATGCATAAGTGTAACCTCTGGAATAACCTCCTGACTCACTTTGAAGTCACTTAGCTGTAAAAACTGATTGGTATTTAGTATTTCCCCCATTTGGTCAAGGTCTTTTTCCAGATTTGTTGCTAGTTGCTGCTTGGTAATAATCCCTCAGTACCATGGATGCTCATCCCTGGGAGTCATGTCCAACCCTGGGGGGAAGGTAGTATATTTATATGCTGAATTTAGCTTAGAGAGAGGCCACATTTGAGCAACAAGGAGGCTTTCATGAGGTAACTCTTAGGCAATATATAATTCTAGGTAAGTTTCAATTTCACTAGAAAAAGTTCATAAGTACAACCATCAATATCAAAGGCCTGGTGTAATGGTCTGTCTTCCTTCTACAGACATCACCCTTGCACTCAGGGGATTCTTGTTGTTCTAATTTAGCAGGACTTCCTAAGATGGGAATTCCATATTCTTTCAATTATTGTGTGGGTCCCTCCTAAAGTGACAGTGCCCCATGTTCACTTGAACATATTCATATGTCATAGAGGCATGCCCCAGGTGCACCACTCCCCACACATCCACTATCACTGACAGCCCATACCAGTGATCCTCCACTGCCAAAATTGTGACTCTTCCATGATCCAAATTCCCCCAGAAACAAAGTCAAAAAAACAAATAAACATAGTAAGAAAATAAAATAATAATAATTAAAAATAAGGAATAATATACAGAAAATAACAATAAAATAATATTTTAAAAATTTCATTGTTTTTCATCACTGTAATATCTTTTATCTTTTATGTACAGTGACAATTTATTCTGTATATTCCCCCAGTGTCTTATTTTTTTACTTTGTCTTCAAAGAAGCTTTAGATTACAGAAAAGTCACATAGAATATATAGGGGGTTGCTCTATACCCAAATCTCTCCCACTCTCCCACTCTCCCCTGTTAATAGTATTTTACAAGTGTATGGCATGTTTGTTACAATTGATGTCAAATATTGAAGCATTGCTATTAATGGTTTACATTATGGTTTACATTTTGCCCATATACTTTTATAGGTTTAGACAAAATTTAAAATAGCCTGCATCTATCATTGCAAGATCATGCAGAAGAATATCAATGCCCTGAAAATGTCCTATATTCCATCTATTCTATTCTTCCCTCCCTTTATTAGTCAGCCAAATGTGTGCTGATGCAAAGTACCAGAAGTCTATTAGCTTTTATAAAGTGTATTTACATGGGGTAAAATCTTACAGTTACAAAGCACCAAAGAGTCCAAGACAGGGTTGATTTCTTACCCAAAGTCAGTTGCCACATGTTGAAAGAAAATGGTGGGTGATGTCTGTAAGTTTTCAGCCTTCCTTTTTCCTCTTAAACCACTGTGGGCCTAGCTTCTTCCAATCTCATCTGTAGGCTGCCTTAGGGCTCAAGATCTCTGTTCTCTTTAGTTGCAAACTATCACTTGAATGGCTCATCTCTCTTCCTGGGGTGACAGGATCAAAGTTCTCTTCCATGTCTGTGGATCTCCCTTCCTCTGTGTATCTTCTATGTGCCTTTTTGAGTGACTGTCCATTTATATAGCCCACCAATGAGCTGGGGAATTAACCCTGAGTTCCTCCCTACTGACATGGTTGAATCAAAGCCCCAATCTTAATATAATTTAATCAAAGTCATCTCAGCTGAATCTAATACAATCAAAGGGTACTATGCGCAGAAGAACAGACTGGCTTATAAACAAGCTCTATCTCTTTTTAGAATTCATTAATAATATCCAATTGCCACACACCCCCAGGGACTATGTTAACCACTATGTTTCAGTTTTTGAAGAATAAGGCTCATAATTTCATTCAGTAATATTGAGCACTTTATATATTGATCTGTTTTCTTTTATTTTGCATTGCCTTTGTCTTCAAGAGATTCTTGCCCATGTAATTGAGAACATAGCAGGATTCCCCAGGATGGGAGTTTTAATGTTTTCTTTTTTATTGTATGGGTCTCCACCCACTGAGATAACACTCTAAGACAAGATGAGCACTTCCATATTCCACACAGGCATGCCCCAGGTGGACCCTGTCCTACATATCATCCCACCCTTGACACCGTGCACTAGTAATCCTCCCCTACCATGTTTGCCAAAAGAACATCAGCACCATTGTAGTTTTAACAACAGACCTGCAAGCTCCTGAGATCACTTGCTCCTTCCTCCAACCCTCCCCCCAGTTCCATGGAGAGTCCAACCCAAGCCCCTACCCTACTGCCCCTCACAATAACATTCTAGGGTGAGGGTCTTTTTAAATTATCTTAATATTAAGCCTTTCCATTTAAAGAAGGTCTCCTTAAAGCTCTGAACATTTCTCGTACTATTTCTTTGATAAAATCATTTGTTCATTTCCTCCCTCAGCATATTCTCTACTCTCTTTATAACACATATATTTTTTGCACCCTTCAGCCTATCTCCTAAATAATTTATTTTTTTAAAATTTCTTCCCATTTTAATTTATTTATCATCTCTTTTAATTCTGCTTTTTTTTGGGATTTTTCTTAAAATCTGTAATTCAAAAATCCTATTAAATTATTTATTTTGACAGTTATATTTTAAATTCCAAAAGCTCTTTTGTTATTTCTGAATTTTCCTTGTAATTTTGTGGTTGTGAACCCATTTGTAAGTAGAACTTTTGAAGATGTTTTTAGTTAAGGTGTGTGCAAAGTGAATGAGGGTGGGCCTTGATTCAATATGGATAAAGTTCTTAGGAACAACAGAAAATGGAGACAAGGAGAGAAGCAACCTGGAGCAGCCAGAAACTGGAAGTTAATTGAACCCAGAAGTGAAAGGAGAAGATGCCGATATGTGCATGCTACATGATGGAAAAGCCAAGGAACCCTAAAGATTGCCAGCCAGCCAGAACATATGGACCCTGGCAGGTAGTGGGTTTTCTATCCTCTGAAACCATGAGCCAGTATATTCATTAAGGCCACCCACTGTATGGTATTTGTTTTAGCAGCCAGGAACCTGATGTGTTACTTTTTAATGGATACAAAATTCCTTATGTTCCTCAGAGGATGCTAATTGGAATTTTTGAAAAATATGCTTCAGTGCCTGAAGGAGTCCTAAGACTGGATTCTGGTCCTGCAGTGTACTGAGAAAGACATAGTATCAGAAACAGGAATGATTTTCTGTCTTCCTGTTGGTCTTTTGATCGTCCCCTTTCTTTGAGTGTTGTGAATTCATGTTTGTCTATATTTATCATGAGACTGACTGGGTGTCCATGTCTGTGAGTGGGATGGTCAGTGAGGACTTCAGGCTGTGATGAGGGGAGCTCATCTTCATTCTGGGGACCATCAAACATGAGGAGTGGTTTTCTCTGATAATCTGCTAACTTCCTTGTTCTTCCAAGGTCATTTGCTCCTTGTTTGTAGAATTCCCTCTTTGAGGTTTCCTTCTGACTCCCCAAGCACTGGGATGTGTACAAAACCTTGGCCAGTTTTTTATTTACTGGCTGCCAGAGGAAAGATCAAGCAATAGGTTGGCTTAAACAATAGGAATTTATAGACTTATATTTCTTTATGAGGAGAAGTTCAAAATGAAGTTGTCATCAAGGTGATGTTTTCTCCCAAAGACTGGCACATTCTGGAGCTGGCTGCTGGGGATCCTGGGTCTTTGGCATTTCTGCCTCATGGCAATGTACATGGCAGCCTCTCCTGGCTTCTCCTTTCTATTCCAGCTTCCATTGACTTTCAGCTTCTGGCTGCTATCTCTGACTTTCTCTTTCACTGTGATCTTCCCTATAAGGCCTTCAGCAATAGGATTAAGACTCATCCTGATTCAGCTGCGTCACACCTTAAGCGATGTAAGCTCATCAGTAGACCCACATGGTGGATTAAGTTTACGAACATGTTTTTCTGGGATACATAGCTCCAAATCACCACAGTCAGTTACATGTACTTGCCTTATCTCACCCCCAGCCTACTCCCCAGCTCTATCTCAGCTGTCCTCAGCCCTCTGGCCAGGTGAGGCCTATCTACAAGGCTCCATTTGTTTCCCTCCTTCCACCTGGGTCCACTGGGGAATGATGGAGGAGGGACTAGGCTAATGCCTTTGGGGTTAATGACCTGGGCAAAGGTGAACTAGCTAGAGGAGGGGACTGGGGATGGGATCTGGGAAGGGATGTAGGAGTTGCATGCTACAGGGAAGTCACTCTGGAGCCCATGGCTCCAGAGGTGGCTGGGGTCTGTTCAGAGCCAGGAGATTGGCTGTTCATGATGACAAGTTATATACCTTTATCCCAAATTAGAGAATGAGGTCCCTGGAGATCCCTGAAAAAGATTCCTGAGGGCTTTTAGCCCTCTGCCATGTTTCAATAGTTTTATTAGTTGCTCCATATAGAGGGAAAATATTTGAGAAATGTTCAAGAGATCAGAAGTCCACGGAGGTCTGTTCCCAGTCAGGCAACAATAGATCAGACAGAGTCCAGCCCTGGGGTCAAGTTCTGTGCAGCTTAAGCCTTTCTAGTGCCTGGAGGATGTTCCAATGCTCACACCTTCCTACCTGCCTGTGCCACAGGGTACATCTCTCCACTCAGCTACCTTGGGGAGTGGAACATCAACACATCCTCTCATTTCTGTCTTGATGGAGTCTTCTCCCTGGAGTCCTGAGAGGAAAAGCTGGTTGGGAATGACCCAAGCTTGGGGGATATGGTGGATTTTCAGTTCAGGTTATAATTCATTGTGTTTGCAAAACAACACTCTATTCATTTAAAGTTTAATGTTTTGAACTCCAGCTTTTCATCCACCTAACTTTATGTCCTGGATATCTCTGCATGTCAAAGTTTAGAGATTAAGGTTGACCTCTTAATCCCTGGCTGACATTTCCCAATGTGGGTTTTTCAGTGCCCTACTAATGGACACTTAGATGGGTCCACTTTTATGAGCAACATTTGAAGGATATCTCTGCCCTTTGCCCTTCACCTGATAATTTCCTTGGGATGAAATCCTGGAATTAGCTGCAAAAGCAGAGTTGGGTGGGCCTTAGTGTCCTCTGGGGTGGTCCTGGGCAGAGCAGGAGATTAGAGGAGGG
>JAQZBX010088349.1:0-12755 GCA_029593785.1 Cabassous unicinctus | reverse complement strand
AAAAAACACAAGAAAACCCCAAGTTTTGGAGAATATGTGGAGAGGTAAGAGTGCTTATTTACTATTGTTTGAAAATTAGAATTTTATAGTCATTGTGGAAGTCTGCTTGGAAGTCCCTAAGGAAATTAGATATAAATCTAACTTGTAATCATCAATACTATTACAATTTATACATCAAGAAGAACTGAGCACTGTGGAATGAACAGACATCTACAAACTGATGTTCACACTGGCAATATTCACAATTGCCAAAAGATGGAAACAATCCACGAGTCTATCAACTTGTGAATGAATAAACAAATTATTGTATGGATGTGCAACGGCTACTATTCCGTGCTTAGAAGAAATGAATATGAAGCATCCGGCAACATGGGTGAACCTGGATGACACTAGGTTGATTGAAGCAAGCCAGACACAAAAAGCCAAATACTATATGACTTAAAAATTATTAACTAATATAATGAGCAAAATTATGGAGTTAATAATTAGAGTTAAAGTCACCAGAAAATAGTGTGTGCCACGGGAAAGAAACGAAAACACTCTGAAGCTTAGTATTCTTTAGGGGAGGCCCTGTTTATTGATCTGTTCCAGTATATATACAGTCCAGCCACTATGGAAGGCATGCTTAAAGACATATTGTACTTGTAGGGGCTTTCAAAGTTCCAGGCTGTGCAGGAGATATTGCAAAGCAGAAAGCTCTAACTCATGGTATAGCTTCATGTTCTTTGCTGGCAGCCATTGGGGGCCTGTTGGAGCAAGGACCCAAATATACTGTAGCCCCCACATAATTAGTTCACAGGGTACCTTCTAAGATCCATCTTCTATCATTTCCTTGTACAAAATTTTAGCTCATGTTTGTGACTCTCCTAATGAGGAGAGAAATATTTGTCAGCTGCTGAGAGTGAATCTTTATCACAATTTTAAAAATTTAAAGTATATAGTGCTAGGGCTATTGTGTTTCTTTGGGAGGTATCCATACTCCCCCTTTTGTGTTTTATTGTTTTAGGTAACATGACATAGTTTAAATATTTTTAAGGCTGAGTTAATTGGACTTTATTAGGGGTTGTTTGGAAACTAGTTTGTATAAAAGTATTTTGGAGATGTTTATAGAGTTGTCTTAAAAGTGTTTCTGAAGGGACTGCAATGAGGATATTATCCATGTAATGACAAATGCATGCTTCTGGGAAGGTAGAATATTATGAAAGACATAATATTGACACATGGTGGGGCTATTGAGCATTCCTTGTGGCAGGACTTTCCACTGATATCTAGTTAATGAAATTTTGTTAATAATAGAAAAAATACAAAATAAGTGAAGGATTGTTTATAACTGGGTTTAACTTATATACCTCAATCTCTTACAATATGTATACAAACATTTACATGTTTACTAAACTGGGGGATGCACTGATATATTTGGCTCACTTTTTGGCCAGAGTCTTGGATAAATATAAGATAAACGCTAATATGTATATCTACTTCAATAAGTTTATGCTGACAATCAGAGTGAGAAGCAAGGATAATATAATTAATTAAAAGATTAAACCAATATTGAACAGAGTTACAGAATGAGAGATAAATAGAGCAGTTTTATATATAAACTCACCAACATCTAGCTTTCAGCTGGGAGGTTTTGAATCAGTAGCCGATACTAGAGTCTTGATTGAAAATGGTTTTGCAGAGCACTTTCTCCTAGGGTGGGATTTTAACTGGCTTGGCTATGGACTATCTTTTTACTGTTCATGATTAATGAACTTGATACTACAGATGCCAATTTTTGAGTTAATTCCCGAGGAAGTGGTCAACCACCTCAGGAAGGAACACAACATTCCTTGGGTAATACACTCCAAGGTTTATGCATTAGTCCCTGAGAAATTGGCCATCTTTCCCAGAGAGGAACACAGCATTCTCTGGAATGCAATTTATCTGTTCTTATTTGTTACAAAATGTCCCTGATGTGCCCACAGTTTTAGTTTTCATTATTTTCCTGAAATGTATAAAGTGCTGACAAGCAAGGCATTGCTTTGCTGATTAACAAAGTTTTTTACCTGATGTTTCATTTTTAAGTTTGAATAATATTCACCAAATTTTTTCCTAATACATTCGATTTCAGGATTGTTCAAACTCAAAACAAGAGATTTACCTATACATTTAATAATATACATTTATGTGTAACATTAAAGTTATTAAATTACTTAAGTATGCAATGTACAGTATTAAAGATTTGATTAGTGTTTAAGTGTTTTATGCATAATTCATAACTACAGTAGATTATATAACAACAAACAATAATAAGACTTTTAACTAGCAGACATCCAATGAATAAACCTTTATTTCTATGCCTTTAAGATTCCTAACCAGTGAGGTTATATAGGCTAGTAGCATGATCAAAATGACTTTATTTTCTCTATTTTGTATAGTTTGAGGCATAGGCAATAGCAAATTATTGTTTCCTATTTGGGCTGTGGGGCAGAACGTTAAATTGTAATCTTACTAACTGCATTGGTTCTGCTCTTAGCATTGTAATTGGAACTGGGACTGGGACTCATAGTGTTGAATTTAAACTTTGTTTAATGTTGGCTTTTTTACACGAAGTGGAATGTGGGCTGGCTTGACTTGCTTAAGGAGATATTAAAGAAAGCTTTAGCAAATTTCAAAATGAAGTGATAGTGACATAACTGGATATTAATTTCTTGCAACAAACTAGAAATATTTGGGACTGCTATATAATGCAGTGGTGTTACTTTAATTTATGATAAGAGTTTGTTGCTGTGAAACATAAGCATTTTTAAATTTCTAAGAATTTTATATACTTTTAGGTATTTATATGAACTTTTATTCATGCAATTTTAATCAACAGAGGGTTAAAGAATTTTTTAAATTTTATAATAATTTTAAACACTTTCCATTCCAACTATCACATATTAAATAAACTTAATGATTTTATTATTTTACCTTCTTTTTAAGGTGATAGAACAAATCTTTTGCACTAATTTGAAATAAAAAAGATTCTTTTCAGAATTTGGCTTGGAGAAAGCAGATTTGAACATTAGGTTCTTTTAAAAGTGATAAGACTTCTCTCCAAGGAAACAATAAGGTTAAAGTACTTGAAGCCATTTTGTTAAAACAGACTTTCTTTTTCTTATACTGATTATTCAGGACAAAAACTCTTTGTAAACTTTTACTAAAACAGACTAATGACTTAAGAAATTTTGAGAAAGAACAATATTTTAACTTTGCATCAGTATAATATTTGATACTAAAGCTTTTAATAATTTATAGATAAACCCATCAAATCTTACTTAACTTTGATCACAAAAATTCCTTTTCCATGAACGTTCTGCATTTTCTGAATTTATTCAGGTTTTGTCCTACATTTTATTTTTTCTTAAAAGCCAGTCATTTTGTTTTAGGACAACACTGTTTTCTTTCTCCTTAATAATAAAAACACATACTATTTACCTTACATACAAAAGTTACAAAATGATTTTGAAAACTGTTTCCAAGCAAAACACTTACAACATAGAATTATCATTAACACTAAACAAACTTGTCATAATAATGATTCAATTTGGTTTTAACTATTTTTATTATTGTAAATTAGTGTCCATATTTGTTTATTAATATAAGTGCTTATTTAATTTTTGGCCATTTGAATAGAACTCTTTTAATAATTAATTTCATCAATTTAGTATTGCCATCCAGAGGTACCAAAACATACACTGACACTGAACAAACACACAAAACAAGTTACAACACAACAATAGAAAGATACATCTCGGATTTTACAGCTTTTGAGAATTTTTCTGGAAACTATGTTGCCAAGTTTTCCTACTCTTCCAGTGGTTTAATTCTATTAGCCCCCAAATATTGGTTGGGACTTCTAAAGCAAATGAATGAATGTGGGCAATCTGTTTCTCTGGACCATAGCTGTGGAGAGACTTAACACTTTGAAGTGCTGTTTGTGGCCCTCTCATACCAGTTATATGTTAAAAGCCATGTTGAAGGGGCCAAGAAGTTGGCTACTGACTGCGATCTTATGGTAACATCTGCACCTGTGTCAATTAAGCCTTTAAAGGACACATCATTAATTTTGATATCTAAAAGTGGTCTCTCTGTGATGGGTTCACCCAATGCCCCAGTGATTCCAAAACTTTAATTGGAATGTGTTGTATTACCTGTATTAGGAACCCAGTAGGAAAAAAATAGTAGCTGGGCAATACAGGTTTCAGCCAGCAAAACTTAATAATTTCCCAAGGACACCATAAATTTAATTTCTCTTACAAAATCTGAGTTTAGAACTCCAGGCACAATAGTGATGTCCCTGCAACTTATGCTGGATTTTCCCAATATTAGTCCCAATAAACCTTCCGGAATAGGTCTTTTCATTCTTGAATTAGCCAGATAGACTTTATTTTCTACCTTAAGTATTAATTTTTCCGTAGTGACAAGGTCCAGGCCGTCACTTCCCTGGTGGCAGCACATAAGTCTTCCATGGATTGGAAAGCTGTGGAGGCAGAGCTGAGTGGCTCTGTTTTGATTGGGTATGATTTAACAAAGCTTTCTGTAAGGATTTCAGGGCACTGGCCCTGTTGCCCACTTCCCGGCAGTGGATTTCCCTGTTTATCAAATTGACATCTACATTTATTTGCCCAGTGCTTTCCCTTAGAGCACAGGGGCACTCTTTAGTGGGTAGGATGTTTTGTTTAGCTCGGCTCTTTAGTGAACCTCTTGTATTATGAAGGCAATCTTTAGCATAATGCACTGGTTCACCACATACAAAACATTTTGCCAAGGCAGCAAGAGACATGGCTAAAGTTTGAGCTTTAAAGTTTTCAGTGTCTATATTTTGACAAGCTTTAACATAAACTCCCACTGGGGTGTTTTCTTTTCTCAAAGGAGCAATGCCCCTCTGAAAATCTTCACTGGCATTTTCATAAGCTAATTGTAAATGTAATGCTTAAGAAGCATCAGAATTATCAACTTGTTGTGATATGGCTGCCTGCAATTTATTAAGGAAATCAACATATGGCTATGTAGCCCCTTGCCATATAGCTGCAAATGATTTTGGGGCATGAGAGGTATCTGACATTTAACCATGCATATTGCACAGCTGAAAAAAATTGTTCAAAAGCTTGCTGAAAGCCAGACTCAAAAGGACAAATTCTGTATGAATGCATTACTATGAACCAAATATATTGTGTAACATATTGTTTGATTCAAAAAACTTTTATATGTATACAGTAAAAACAGAAAAAACTTACTGATTATTCATATTAATTTGTTTTTGTAAATTAAGATATGGATCTGATCCTGTTAATGTGTCATATCCTGTTTGCACCCCGTTTTGGAGATTATTCATAGCCAAGTCAATGCAACGTTCATTGTACTCCATGATCCATACACTGAATTGCACAGGGGTGACAATGGCATGGACTAAGTGTTTCCAATCCCATGGGGTCATCATGTAACCAAGTACTATATTTCCCAGTAATCCAGTGGTAAAAGGACTATGTAGTCCATTTTCCTTGACACTATGATATAATTCCCTATAGACTTCATATGGTTAAGGGTTGTAATGTCTTTGAGTTTTTACTACTACCACAGGAAAAGCCACAACTTCATCACCATGTTTTAAGGCCTCTTTTATGCATAACTGGATGCTTGACTCTAGAAATTGTGGCAAAAGAGGAGCAGACAGCTCCTCTGAGATATCTAGGCATCCCCCAGCCACTGGCATAGATGGCGGTGGCAGTGGTAATGGGATTGAAATAGGATCTATTGGCGTGGATGGAATAGCCGCATCTCTCTGTTTTTGCTGATGGAAAATGTAGCAGAGCTAATGCCTCACAAACAAGGCTCCAAGTTGTAATACCACTAAAAAACCTACATTTCAAATTTCGTCCTACTTGTTCCCATAATTCTAGATCTGTTTCCCTCATGGGGAAATACGGGCAATATGTATGCACCATGTGCAACGTATCTAATAGTCGCTCTTCTTTCACTTTACAGCTTTAAGCAATTGCTGAAATACAATTAATTGGATCCTGTGTCCAGGGGTTAATGTATTCCCCATGTTACTTTAAAAGACAAAGATTTTTTGCAACAAGCTAATACTATTTGGGACCCCTGAATACAGTAGTTGTGCTATTTACTTTTGTGGCCAACTGGTTTCTGGGGCGTTGATGTCATGTAAGAGGTTAATTAGGTCCAGACCACGTTTCTTCAGCAAGGGGTTCCCGGGGCCCATCCCAAAAACTACTTGTAGGAATCCGTCTTGCAAAGTTTTGCAGGGATCTGTCCAGCACAGCCCGCTATGCCGCCGTATCACGACGGGGTTACCAATTGCCACAGGAATGAAATGAAAATACTCTGAAGCTTAGTATTCTTTGGGTGATACCCTGTTTATTGATCTCCTTCAATGAATATACAGTCAGCTTTATCAGGAGTCATGCCAAAGGACATGCTGTGCATGTAAGGGCTCAGAAAACTACAGGATATAACAGATAGGCAGAAAGCCGTAACTAAGTATCAGAGCAAAGCAAGGAGTTCTTTACTGTTTTGAGAAGGAACTGATAGTAGCCATTTTGACTATCCCAGCAGTTTTTTGCTTGCACAGTAAAACAGGTCATAAACTGTTTCAAAGATATTTTAACCAAAGCAATCCCACAGGAAAACAGAGAGATTGAGATGTGATGAATTTTCTTGTTTGCTTGTTTGTCTGTTTCTTGTTTATTATTATTGAAATAATGAAAATATTCTATTAATGATTGAAGTGGTGAGTACACAACTATGTAATTATACCAAGTACTCTTCTTTGTATACTTTTGATGAACTGTATATTTTATTAATATGTGTCAATAAAGTTTATTTGTTTAAAAATTTCATTCACCATAGCATCTAAATTAAATACCCAGGAATAATTTTAACTAAAGAGATTGCATAATGAAATCTCCAAGGAAACTGCTGAAAGAAATTAGAGAAGAACTACGTAAATGGCAAGGCATTCTATGTTCATGGATAGGATTAATTACTATTATTAAGATGACAATACTAAGCAAAGTGACCTATAGCTTGACTATAATCCCCATCTAATTCCTAGGGGGCTTTTTAGCAGAAATGGAAATACTTATCCTGATTCGTATGGAAAAACACATCAGGAGGACTGCAGTACAACATAGGGCATTACATTATTTATTTCCCTGTCTCTTGGCCTGTTTAGACTGTGACCTATTGGAGAGGAAAGACAATATCTTACTCTTCTCTTCATTCTCAGAACAGTTTATGGCTCAGCATATGGTATTGTTGAATAAATGTTTGTTGAATGACTGAGAAAGCAAATAATTTTGTGATTTGAACAGATTGCTAATGATATGGGAGAAAGGAGAAGCAGTGAGACAAGAGGAAATCCTTTTGAGAAAGAATGCCCCATGTATGAGAATCAAGACCAGAGGAGAAAAATCTGAGACTCAAGATATTTTAATGGACCCAGAATCTCTCTCCAGAATCAGCGATAAGGAAATCATTTTGGGAAACCTTGTTGTACTGGTGCCCACACCAAAGGTGAGGTGAGTTCTTAAGATGAAGCAGTCCACTGAGATAAAAGGTGAACAAGGATTTCCAAAGGGGTCTACTACAAGTCAAAATTGGCACCAGTTTGCATTGTTTTTCTTTCTTACCTCCAGAGAACTATTTCAGGGAGTAGAGAGAAAAAAGAATACTTCATTATTGGGGTTCATTGGAATGAGATCCATAAAGAAATGGAAACTCTAAATGCTTTGCCTACATTAAGTTTACTTTACTAATCTCTGGTGATGAAAAACACAATTTTATCTTACAGAGACCTCATAAGTGGTTCCATCTCCCTGCCCTTCCTTGGAGCAGAGCTTCCAACTTCATCCAACATTCAAGGATGGATCTTCATTGATGAACTCAGACCCTGCCTTGATAATTTATAGGTGGGTCACAGAATCCTCACAGGTACTGTGGGAATGTATTTTGGCTCCAGACACCTCTTTTTTTGGTAATAAATTCAGGAGCATCAATAATGTATTCAAGTAAGGAAATCTTAATGATACAAAGTCCTGCCTACTTATAATGACTGATTGTGGAGGGAGATAATGAAAACACTAAAAATATATTTTCTCCAATCTATCTCCTCTGGCATTAATTCTCACTCATGGGGATTTTCTGTCTCAGCAGCATTCTTCCTTGTTTCACTGTTTCTTCTAATTCTACAATTGTGGGAACTGTCTAACCACATTCATTCATTTTTAAAATTTTAGTCATTCTACAAATATTTAGTTATCAAATACTTCATGTTGTGCACTAAATATTATTTTGGGCATAAATAAATGAGTAAGATTTTGCCTCTCATATTGAAGAAATTACCCCAGATAGGGAAGGAAACATACAAATGAGGGCCTGCAGTATTCTGCGGAGGCACTAACATCCTAGTGAACAGCATCCAAAAGTTTGGACACAGCCTGAGGAGGTAGATGAAGGCTTCACAAGGGAGGTGATAATTGGGCTGAGCCTTCAAAGAATCATTGGAGTACTTCCAGGAGGAGAAGGGAAAGAATCACACCAAACAATGTTGACAGGGGCACAAATACATGATCAATATAAAGTAAGTTGTGGTTAGGTTTTAGATATGTTTCTTAATATCTGCATTACAATGAGGGTCAGAGTGTGAAAAGTGGAACATGACTATAGAAAGTTTGTCAGAAGCCAGATCGCAGTGAGCCTTGTGATGGATATTTATGTTTGAATTTATTGAAGAGTCAGTGAGGCATTTAGAAGGTGATACACATGAAAATATTTGCCTTGAGGAAAGCTCACTCTGGGCCAATGTGACTATTGCTGTTGTCAAAACCCCAGAGAATTGATGATGGCTGGAAATAGCACAGTGGATATGGGAAGGAGGTGTGGGGACTGAGTCTGTGTGGCGTAGAATCATTATATATAAAATATTCACTATTAATACTAGGCACATTTATATTCATTATTTTATTTATTTCATTCAATATCTCTATGAAATTGGTTTCACTATTCTGATTTAATGGAGGAAGAATATGAGGCTTACAGCAGTGTGATATTCTTGTCCAATAAATGATATTGCATCTGGATAGAATCTTGGAGTTTGATTTTCTTAGTCTTTTGAATTTCACTAATAATGTTATTTCTTAGTAAACATTATATTTTGCAACTTATTTCTCATAAATGCTTAGTCTCTGTGAATGTGACAATGTCTACGATTCTCCTCGTTTATGATGACCAGTGCAGATCAGGTATATAGTAAAATGTACTTCAGATGGAATATGCCTGATGTTCTCATGATTAGACTGGGGAATATGGGTTTTTGGAGGAAGACACTAGAATAAAGTGCCATTTTCATCACATCATTTCCAGAGTACATCTTATCAACGTGACTTATAACTGTTGATGTTGACCTTGATCAACAATATTTTGAGGTTCCTGTAGTATAAACTTCCTCATTAATCTGTCTTCCCATATAACACCTTCGTAAAGAAGTCATTAGGTGAAGCCAATATTTCAGGAGTGGGCTTTATGCTCCACTACTTTGAGAGAGCAGTAGCTACTCTAATTACTGAATTCTTCTGCATGAGAGATTTGTCTCTTCTTATTTCCTTAGTCAATAATTTATTTAGTGAAGAATGGACTCATGGCAATTATTTCATCCTTTGGGTTGTGATCCAACACCACTTTAATTTTGTTGTTGTTCAATTTGATCCAATGTTGGCCATGGATACTCTTTCAGCTGGGCCTTGTGTATTTTAATATTCCCCTTTCATTGAGGGATTTATTTTAGCACCTATTTACTTTTTGATACCACAAGATAATCCAGGTGCTTCTTGTGTATTTATTTTTGAGAGTCAGCTAATTATTCAAGTAGACTCTTTTTCGAGAATGGTGTTATATTCCAAGTTCTGGGCACATTCTATTCTCCTTGCTCCTGCAACCTCTAGGCCCTCTCTGCAGAGACTTTAAGAAATATATGTGTGTCTAGTGAGCTGTGTATATACACATATCTACAAATACATCTATATACAACCCTCCATATCTATATTTACCTAAAGATGAGTTCATATTCTTGGGTGTTTAACTCTAAACCATATTCACATAAAACATTTTGGCCTCCTTCCCTTGCATATCTGTAACCTCCTACTTCACAGAGAAAATATTTCCTCATTTGTAACTTATTTATTAATTTCTTGATTCTATTTGACATTTATGGAAGTATTGAAAGTGTTAATCCATATATGCTAGAAAGCTACTTAATCAACTAGAGTACAGTACTTATGCACAGTATCTTTTGACTTCATTTTACAGAAACTAGTCATATCCAATATTACTTCTTTCACCACCTTTTCTCCCATTACTTCCTGTATTGGCAAATAATACAATTTGCAATACAGGTCAATAAATTTGAAAAATTTTTCATTCTATCCTAGTATTCCCATGACCTTGTAAATGATTTTTATTTGCTTATTTGCTTACATAAGGTTCACTCTTTGCATTGTTAAGTTCAATGGGTTTTAATGTATAATGTGTCTACAAATACAGTATTACACAGTCCCCTGGCAACCAGCAATCATTCTATTGTGTCATTGTTTGCCTTATCCAGAAGGTCATATATTTTTTCTACTGGTTTCTTTTAATTAGCAATAATCATTTAAAATTCATACATATCTTTTGTAGCTGGATGGGGTATTTCTTTTTATCACTGAGTAAGATTCCATTGTATAGATATGACAAAATGGGTATATATATTCACCAGTTGAAGAACATCTTGGTTGACTTCAGACTTTGGAGATTATAAATAGAGGTGCTATAAACATTGGCTTGTGGCTTTTTGTGTGAACTTAAGCTTTTACATTAGCCACATACATACTTAAGAACACAATTAATTGTACGGTAAAACCATGTTTACTTGTACAAGAAACTGCTAAACTGTCTTCTGGTTGCCCCATTTTGTGTTCTCACCAGTGATGATTGCAAATCATATTACTCCACATCCTCACCAGAAATTGGTATTGTCAGTGTTTAGTTTTTTAGCTATTCTGATAGATGTGTGGCTGTAGCAATTTGGCAGTTTAATATAGTTATGAATTCCAAAAATAGATATTGGATTATGCTTGTAAATGGTCTGTTCATCTGGGCCTGTTTAAGTTATGATTAGGATGTTAACTGGGCTACGTCAGGAGGTCATTCATCCCCACCTCTTTTGTGGGTGGAGTCTCAAAGATGAAAAGACATGGAAAAGGACAGAGTTGGAGTTTTTTGAGTTGGAGTTTTGATGTTGGAGTTCTGATGCTGACTGTTAATGCTAGACCCCAGGGGAGTAAGCACACAGAGGATCTTGATCATGAGGCTGGAGAGAAAGCTCTGGGAAAAAGAGTTGTGCTGTTAGCCTGATAGTCTACAGCTGGCCTTGTGAAGAGAAGCAAAGCCTAGAGAGCCTCATACTCTACAGCTGACCTTGTGGAGGAAACAGAGGCGCTGAGCCAAGTGAAAAATGGAGTCCCAGGAAGTAAGGAACCTAAGAATCCCAAACCCTGGCAAATATCAGCAGCTATATTGGTCCAACATGTTGCAACACTTTAGTGAAGGAAGAAACTTATACTTTATGGCCTGATAACTGAAAGGTTCTACCCCAAATAAATACCCTTTATAAAGAACAACAAATTTCTGCTATTTTGTGTCAGCACCCCTTTGGCTGACTAAAGCAGTGGTAATATATAGCCATTTTAATTTTGGAATTAAATTTCCATTTGTATATTTACAAATGATATTGGGCCTCTTTCTGTATGCTTATTTCTGAAGTGTGTATCTTATTACATTAGGATTCTATTCAAATATTTTGCCCATGTTTTTGCATTTGTTTCTTTATTTTTAAAGGAGCTTTAGATTACATAAATGTTACATCAAAAATATAGGGGATTTCCATGTACCACATGCCCTCCATTTTCCACAGTTTCTTCCATTAACCACATCTTTCATTAGTGTGGTACATTTGTTACAATTAATGAATACACATTGAAGCATTGCTGCTAAGTATGATCTATAGTTTACATTATGCTTTACACTTTGTACCACACAATTCTATATATTTTGAGAAAATATTTATTGGCTTGAATCCATCATTGCAGTACCATGCAGAACAATTCCAATGATGCAAAAATGCTTTATGGTCTACCTATTCTTTCCTCTCCCTCCCCTCAGAACCTCTGTTGACCACTGTCTTATATCAATGTTACAAGTTCTTCCATTATGAATATAATGATAAGTCTGCTTTTATCCATAGTTGCATACCCCCCTTATGTTGTTCATTCCTCAGTCTTGAGGATTTTGGAATGGTGATCCACATTCTGCTTCCAATTGAGAGAGGGTTTAGATCCTATGACAAAGATGGATGAAATTGTCTCGTGTACAATTGTAGATACTCTCTGTTTTTTGGGATGAATGTGATCCTTCATTCTTTTTGTTATATTTCCTGGGTGAGGTTGTTGAACTGGAGAGTAGGTGTTGGCTTCAACTGCTGAGATTCAGAGCTCAGTGGTCATATAAACAGATTGAAGATTTAAGTGTCTGAGACACAATTAATATATTTAATTGCTATTTATTGGTTTGAATAAAAGGGGTATTTGAAGCATCTATAGGAAAATTATAAATGTTTCAAACTCTGATACATTGGGGAGAGGGATTCTCATATATTTCACAGTAAGCCCAAC
>JAQZBX010088348.1:0-12757 GCA_029593785.1 Cabassous unicinctus | reverse complement strand
GACAGATATATTCCATTTTATATCATCATATAACATGCAGATCTGTGTGGGAAGGAGTGTGGTCTACAATGTGAACTATCGTCCATGCTTAGTGGCAAAGCCCCATGATGTGTATATCCATTACAGGTGATGAGCCACACTAACGAAAGATTTTTATGTGGGAGGTTGTGGGAGGAGTGGGAGTTGGGGCATATGGGAATCCCTGTAATTTTTGTGTATCATTTATGTAATCTAAGTATCATTTAAAAAATAAAAAATATATTATTAAAAAAAAAAAACTTACCTGGGGATTAAAATATGAGTCTTCAGTTACCCCAACAAAATTAAAAAAAAATAAAAAATAAGGCTATTTTTATTTCATTTTCTATTAATTATATTTGTCTATTTTATTGGCTACATTTTATAAGAAGGTTTGGATCACAGAAGGTTATGACTGTGGCAGGGGATGATCATTTGTGTGGGGATTCACTTATGGGGGATACATAGGAGGAGGTTCACCTGGGCATACATATAAAATATACAAATGTGTTCAAATATTCAGGGACATTGTCACAGTGGGATACCCCTTTGGTATCCTTGGGCATTGTCTCTGTATCATAGTTACCAGGGGAGAAGCAGGACCCTTTGCTAAAGCCCTTGACCCTGCTCACCCTTTCCCCCTATCTGTATGTTCCACTAACTGGATCATAGTGGGTGAAGATGGAGTCTCAAACCCTATGAAATTAGCATTGGGATTAAATGGTCTCTGGGAATCCATTCAGAGAAGCAGCAGCACTTCCTTGGGAATTCTGTATTATGGGAGAATTTTGATGCCACATAATTCATACAAGCACTCCTGGCTAAGTGGGATACAGCCATATGATGTGGATATAGGATCTGACTACAGTGCCTGAACTCTTAACTGGTCCTGGAGTCTATGCTACTCAGGATGTGCCAGAAAATGAAGATACTAGGGGTTCCTCACTTAGCGGATGTTCTCTGAAGATTAAAATGTCATGGTATTTCCATGATACAGACTGTATGATGCAATTAAAACTAAAGCAGTCACAACACAATTGAACCATGAGCAGTACATTACTTCTGGGGCTCCTAACACCAGTCACAGATCTCACAGTTTAAGAGTGCCCTGGAGAATGTGGAAATGAGAATGATCATGAAGTGATCCCTCCTTTCTATCTTGGGTGGACATCAGAAGACTGCACTGGTGCCAAGAGTTTCAGAGATACTGATGTGGTACAGAAACTTGAATTTCCTAAAAGAGTGTTTCACAAGAAAAAGACCAAAACTTATGATGGACTAACATCTCCATCAGACAAGACAGATTTGTCACTCCAGTGTTAACTCACACCTCCCTTCCTTAACTCACATACCACGATCTCTGAGGTGTCCAATATCATAGCCACTATGTCCATCTCAGACAGGGATTGCCCTTGTCCATTTATTAACATAATTAGAGAGGGACTAGTAAGAGATGTCCAAATAAGTCATGTGGGTGCCAACCTACTCCTCTTTATCTCTAATATATAACAACACACTTAATTCCTTCTCATCCTGTTGATGAGGGTGAATTGCCCTTCCAAGATGCTGCCTTCTGTTTTTGCCTGCCAGACCATGGACACAGGGATGCAAAGTGCCCAAGGGGGAAATTTTTTCCATTTGGCAGTTAAAGCCTGTAGTTCAATGACATGATACTTGGGCCTTCTTCCTTCACATAACTTTTAGAAAAGGACTCTGATATTCCTCAGAAAAGCTGTCAGAATTTTGAGATGATTTATTTTTATCAATTTAGTAATTGACATGTCAACAATGTTAAATCATATTATCTATGCATATGGATCTAAATGAATTTCTAAAATTAGTGTTTCTTTTTAGGCTTTGAAGGGAACAATAAATGACAAAACTCTACCTCACATTGGAGGCAGTAAACATTGAGAAAAGTTAAGAAAAGAAGATGAAGATCAGAGGTGCAATCTGGGAAGATGGTAATGGAATAGATCGGCACAGCTCAATGCTCTCACAAAATCAGTGGATGAAGGGCAAAATGCTCTCAGAAGGAACTGCTTTGGGTATCTGCATGCCAGCAGTGTCTGCATTTTTTCAGAAGGGTGAGGGATTGAGAGATGAAGAAACCAAAGATAACCATAAGTTACTAGCCTCCACATATGGTAATGATACCCATCCACCAACCTCAAGGTGAACAGCCTGGATAAACCCATGGCTCACTGCATCCAACAGAGAAGAGAAAACACATCTTCCTTGAGTGAGTCACAGAGAGTGGAGAGTCGATTCTCAGTGAATTTGGCCAGCAGAGGCCACTTTGTATCTCAGCTCTTGCCACACCCAAATTGTGGTCAAGTGGAGAGTGAAAAAGACACCTCCATCATAAGATTAACCAAAGAGCATCATCTTCTGCCAGACTAGGAAATTGAAAGGAGAAAAAACACCATTTGGAGTCTCTCTTCCCAGACCCCTTGGATCAGATCTGCACCCTGTTAGTGGGATCCAGGAAGTTATTTATTTATTTTTTTTAAAGATTTATTTATTTTATTTTTATTTACCCCCCCTTGCTGCTTGTGCTGCTGTGTCCATTCATTGCATGACTTCTCTGTGTCTGCTTATCTCCCCCTTGCTGTGAGGTCTTGCCGCATCTGCCCACGGCGCTGCACGAGCCAGCCTGCCCTCACAAGGAGGCACTGGGAAGTGAACCCAGGGCCTCTCATATGGTAAATGGGTGCTCTATCCATTGCACCACACCCGCTTCCTGCCATGAGGTTGCTGCATCAGCCCACCACACCGCTCAGGCTGGCGTGCCCTCACAAGGAGGCCTCGGGATGCGAACCCGGGCCTCCCATATGGTAAATGGGGGCTCTATCCGCTGAGCCACACCCGCTTCCCAGAACTTATTTTGATAACTTAGGCTGAGAAATTTCAAAGCCTTAGAATAAGTTGAAACAAAAATCAAAGAAGAGCTGTGAAAAGGAATTACTAAGCAAGAAAGAGAAATTGGCCATCAGAGTAAATTCACCAACATAATCAGATGCCTAGACATCAGCAAAAAAATTACAGGGAGTACTAAGGAATGGGAAAGATGTCCAGCCAAAGGAACAAACCAAAAATCCTGAGACACAAGATTTAAAACAATGAATCAATGATAATCACACAAGTCTCCTATATCAATTCAAAGAATTGAAGAAAAATATGACTAAAGAAATAAAGGATATTAAGAAGACATTGGATGAGCATAAAGAACAATTTGAAAGCCTGCAAAGAAAAGTAACTGAGCTTATAGGAATTAAAGACACAATGGATGAGATGAAAAATGCATTAGACCCTGTGAGTTCCAGCCTCCTCTCTGTGCAGACATGGAGAGCAGGAGTGTGGAGACATGGAGCCTGCAGATCAGAAGGGAAAACCCAAAGGCCATCAGAATGAAAGAGCAGTGATCCATTCTCACTAAATGTAGGGCCTGACATGGGAGTTCCTGATGAGTCCCTCCCAGGCCTGACATACATGAGGAGATATCCAGCAGCCTGGACACCAGAATGGGGCCTGTGAGGGTACATTGCAGGATGAATTTTGAGATGGAAAATTTTGAGATGGAAAGGTCTGAAACTTCTCAATGTCCACAGAAGTCAATGGCCATGATCAATACAATTAAGTGTTACTAAAAGCAGATGTGTTAGCAAAGGCTCAGATGGGCCACAGGAACCTGCACAGAGCTGGTTTGATGCCTGTCCTGTGAAATCTCCATGAGGCTGGATCCTGAGGGAGGAAAATGATTTGAGGTCAAGCTCTGAGCCTTGCCTTAGTCTTGCTTTATTGAGGATGAGCAGAATTTTCCACTCCAAATGCAAATTCAAGACAGAGAATCAGGTTTTCATTTTCTCTGCACCAGGTAAGGCAGGCATAGTGGTGAGGCTTTTTTTGAATTCAAATAAAATTATACCAAATGGTCCTGAAAAAGGACAGAGAAACCAGAGAACACAGATATACTGAAATATTCAAGTCTTACAGAACCAAAACGGTTGGGGTGCTGAAGTACAGTGATGCATTAGTGCTAGTCAAGACAGCTCAAGTTGATACCACTTGTTTTATAGGAAAACACTATTCTTTCAGTCTTTCCAAGGAACAATAAGTGGCTGTTATAGAAATTTGTACTTTATGCAATTACTCAGTTAATATGCTATCATAATTGAAATTTGTATTGCACTGTTAGAAGACTGGTGTTATTTAATTGATGCCTTCTCTGATGTGGGAGTCTATTCTGTAGCAGTCTCCTATAAGCATTCTGTCGACCCTGGATGTAGAATTGCCACCTGTTTGATATGACTTAGAAATTTAAATTTCTTAGTGCTTTATAGACTGTGTATTTTTTGAATCAATAAAGCAATTTTTTATTTAATAAACTTTTCTTAATATTGAAAAAACCCTGGCAAAGCAAGGTCTGCCTCTGTAAAATAGTGCTGTCACATTTTATGGAATTTAAATCTAAATGATAATTTTAAAAAGACAGACTCAAATAATTCATGATATGCATTTTCCTTCACCAGGCTTTGATAAAAACAGAGCCATCTGTTTCTGGAGCACCATCTTTCTTCTCAGTTACAGTCTCTACAGCCCCAGAAGCAGACACAATAACCATTGTTTTATTTGTTGAAGCTGTCTTCTGTTTCTCAGCAATAGCTGCACAAACAGTAACAATCTCATCACTTTCAAAGTTATTGTTAGGAATTGACTTCGGTGAGAAATCTGTTACTTCTACTGATCATTCACTGTTAAATCCTCTGTGCACTTTCTGCTGCTCCAGTAGTGTTCTTGCCCAAGGAAGATCTTTCTATATTTCACTGTTCATGGATAGATGTGAAGGACTACTTGAAAACTTCAAATTGCTTCTTCAATTTTGTCCTTTGTCTCTCTGTTGTTATATTGTTCTTTTGTCTCCTTCTTATCGTTTAGCTTCAGGCTGCATCACTCCCTTTAATATCTCTTACAAATCTGGTCTTTTGGTAATATATCGGGGTTTTTTTTGCCTGTGAAGATTTTGAACTCACCCTCATTTTTGAAGGACAGCTTTGCCAGATACAGAATTCTTAGATGGGAAGTTTTTCTCTTTCAGTACCTTAAATACATCATACCACTTTCTTCTCTCCTCCATGGTTTCTGATAAGATGTTGGCACTTAATTTTATCGAGTTTCCCTTGTATATGATGCTTTACTTTTCTCTTGCTACTTTCAGAATCTTCTCTTTAGCTCAGATATTTGTCATTCTGAATAAGTATCTTAGGGTCGGTCTATTCAAATTTATTCTGTTTGGTGTGCATTGTTCTTTTGGTTGATTGATATGTATGTCCTTCATAAGTGTTGGGAAGTTTTTGGTGATTATTTCCTCAAATATTCTTTCTTCCCATTTTCTATTCTCTTCTCCTTATGGGACAACAATAATGTGATTATTTGTGCATTTTGCATTGTCACTTAATTCCATGAGATTCCATTAGATTTATTCCATTCTCTTCTTTCTGTTCTCCTGTCAGTTCAGTTCAGATATTCTGTCTTTGAAATCACTATTTCTGTCTTAAAGCAATTCTAATCTGCTCTTAAGTGCCTCTAGTGTATTTTAAATCTCATCCATCATGTCTTTCAGACCCATAACGTCTGTTACTTTTCTTTGCAGGCTTTCAAATTGTTCTTCATGCTCATCCAATGTCTTCTTAATATCCTTTGTTTTCTTTAGTCATATTTTCTTTAAATTCTTTGAAGTGCTTTAGTAGAGTTGTGTGATTATCCCTGATTAATTGTATTAAATCTGGTATCTCTTCATGACATTTGGTTTGTTCTTTTGGCTGGGCCGTCTCTTCCTGTTTCCTAGTATGGCTTGCAATATTTTGCTGATTTTAAGGCATCTGAATATGTTTGTGTATTTACTCTGATGGCAAATTTCTTTCTCTTGCCTATTGTTTTTTTTTCCCCCCACAGCTCTTCTTTGATATATTTTTCAATTTATTCTCAGTCTTAAACATTGCCCAGCTTAAGATTTCAAAATTGGGCCCTGGACATCCTAGTAGAACACAGATTTTCTCCCGAGTTGGATACAGAAAGTGGGAGCTGTTTTTGTCCATTCAGTTTCCAGGCAGGCCAACAGATGGCACTAGTCTGTGCACCTTTCAGTGGAGGTGTTTCAGTCTCGGCTTTCCTGTGTTCCTGTGTTGAATCTCCATATTGGAGGAGATTCAAAGCAGCCTCTGCTGATCTAATTCACTGAAGAAAAGCACCTCAACTTCCCTACCTTTTCCTTTGAAACAATTGAGAGGAGGAAATTGTCTGTTCCCCTCTCAGTTGGCTACAATGAGCCAGGTGAATTTTACCCCTACTTAATATCTTGGGGATGGAGAGTAGGGGAAGGGAGCCCTTTCCAACCACCATGGAGGCTTGGTAATTCACATTTGTCCTTTTGGCTTTTTTGTCTCAATGTCTCTCACCCTCCTGGGACTTGTGTAGCACTGTCCTGGTATGCTGAACCCCAAAGCAGGTCCCTCAGTCAGCTTTTGGCTTTTTCTTTGTTGTTTTTGTGAAAACATTCAGCTTTGCCTATTAGTACATCACCATCTTCCCACAATCCTCTGTAATAACATTTTAATGTGCTTTTGGATTCAGTTTGAAAGCATTTTGTTGAAGATTTTTGCACTTGTATTCATTAGAGAAATTGTTCTGCAATTTTCTTTTTTTGTAGTATCTTTATCTGGTTTTGGTGTTAGGGTCATGTTAGCTTCATAGAATGTTTGGTACTATCTATTCCTGTTCAATTTTTTGAAAGAGTGTGAACATGATTGGCATTAGATCATTTTTGAACAATTGGTAAAATTCTCTTGTGAAATCATCTGATCCTGGACTTTTCATTCTTGGGAAATTTTTGATGATGTTTTCAATCTCTTTACTAGTGATTGGTTTTTTGAGGTCTTCTATTTCTTCTATGGTGAGGGTAGGCTGTTCATGTGTTTCCAGGAAATTGTCTATTTCATCTACGTTGTCTAGTTTGCTGGCATACAGTTTTTCATATGATCTTATGATCTGTCTTATTTCTGCAGATTCAGTGGTAATGACACCCTCTCAGTACTGATTTTACTTGCATCTTCTTTTTTTTTTTTTTTTTTTTCAATCTAGCTAAGGGTTTATCGATTTTATCTCCTCAAAGAACCACCTTTTGGTCTTGTTTGTTCTCATTATTGCTTTGTTGTTGCTGCTGTTCTCAAGTTTCATTTTTTTCAGTTCTGATCTCTCTTATTTCTTTCTTTTGGCTTGGTTTGTGATTAGTTTGCTGCTCTTTTTCTAATTTCTCCTGGTGTGGAGTTAGGCCTCTGATTTTAGCTCTTCTTTTTTAAATAATATAAGCATTGAGGGCTATAAATTTTTCTCTCACCATTGCTTATGCTGTATCCCATAGGTTTTTATATGTTTTTTTGTTTTCATTTATCTTAAGATATTTACTGATTTACCTTGTAATTTCTTTTTTGACCTACTGATTATTTGAGTGTGTTGTTTAATCACATTTTTGTGAATTTTCCCTTTTTCTATCTATTATTGATTTCCAGCTTCACTCAATTATGATTAGAGATAGTGCTTGATATAATTTCAATCTTTTAAAATTTATTGAGACCTGTCATGTGACCCAACACATGGCCTATCATGGAGAATGATGCATGAGTACATGAAACGAATGTATATCCTTCTGTTTTGTAGTGTAATGTTCTATAAATGTCTGTTAGGTCTAATTCATTCATGATATTATACAAGCCCTCAGTTTCTTGATTTATCCTCTGACTACATGTTGTTTCCAATGCTGCATGTGTGTTTCCAGGTCTCCAACTATTATTGAGATGTCTTTTTGTCCCTTCAGTTTTGCCAGTGTGTGCCTCATCTATCTTGGGGTACTCAAGGTAGGTGCACAAATAATTTTATAGTTCTTGATTCCTGCTGAATTGCCCCCTTTATTAACATATAATTACTTTCCTTATCTCTTATAGCAGTTTTGCATTTAAAATCTTTTTTTATTCCAATATTAGAATCACTACTCCAGATTATTTTGGCTAAACTTTGCATGGAATATCTTTTTCCAACATTTCACTTTCACGCTGATTGTGCCCTTATGTCTGAGGTGAGTCTCCTGCAGACAGAATATAGATGGCTCACATTTTTTAAATCCATTTTGTTTGCCTATGTCTTTTGGTTGGGGAGTTCAATCTATTAAGGTTCAATGTTATTACCGTAAAGGCATTATTTATTTCATTTATTTTATCCTTTGGCTTTTCATTGTCATATTTTACTATTGTCTGTCTTTTCAACCTTAAGTCAACCTTCTTACTAATTTTCATTTGTATACTCTTCTCCAAGTCTCTCATCTTTCTTTTTCCCCTTCAGACTGCAGCACTCCTTTTTAGTATCTCTTGTAGATCTGGCCCTCTGGTAACCTTCTCTTTCAGGTTTTTTAAATCTGTGAAGACTGTAAACTCACCCTCATTTTTGAAGGACAGTGTTGCCAGATAAAAAATCCCCAACTAGAAGTTTTTCAGTACCTCAAATACATCATAGAAATTTCTCCTCTCCTCCATGGTATCTGAAGAGAGGCCCTTTATATTATTGAAGTTTCCTTTTATGTGATGCTTTGCTTTTCTATTGCTGCTTTCAGAATTCTCTCTTTAGCTCTGACATCTGTCATTCTGAATAAGTGTCTCAGAGTAGGTCTATTTGGATTTATTGTGTTTGGGGTGTGTTGCCCTTCTTGGATATTGATATTTATGTCTTTCATAAGGGTTGGGAGGTTTTTGGTAATTATTTCCTCAAATATTCTTTCTGCCACTTTTCCAATCTCTTCTCCTCCTGGGATACCAATAACAGGTATTTTTTCATGTTTCATGTCCTTCAATTCCTTGAGACTCCATTCCATTTTTCCATTCTTTCTCCTTTCTGTTCTCCCATCTTTTCAAGTTCAGGTATTCTTTCCTAGATTTCATTTAATAGTTCTTCTGCCATTTCAAATTTTCTGTTTTATTCCTTTTATCAAAATCAAATTTTACTAAAACTCAAAATCTATTCCAGAGTCATCAAATTTCATGCACATTTTACAGAATAATCATTAACATAACTACTAAATGAATAATTAGGTAAGTTGAATTTTGAACAAATTTTCTGTATTATAACAACACTGATTAATAAAATAGCAATATAAATCAGCACAACAGTCACAAAAATTTCAAAGTCATATGAAACATTTACAGGAGAATGGCAAGCAATGACATTACGTTTTGAGTGCTATTTAGAGCAGGTCCATATACAGTAAAAACACAGCCCCCACTTTACTATTTAAGAGTTTTTTGAAATTCTTCAATTCTTGATAATTTTTAAAATATTAAGAGAATTGTTTACAACTTTCAAATATTTATGATATTATTTTAAATTTGTATAGACATGGGGACATTTATTTTGGAGAAATAGAGCAAAACTACTGTTTGTAAGATAAGTTTTCCAGATGAAGCATGTAAATCTAAATGGCAGCATTATTGTATAGTGTTTGGACTATGCTTTGTAAGTTATGGTTTATAGTTAAGATTAGAATTTTGAGCAAAATGTTTTTGATGTATAAATTTAATTTAATCCAAACATATGAATGAATAAAATTTAAAAATACAATTCTAAAGCATATTCTTGAATAGTAAATAACTTGGTCAGTGTTATTAAAATGTTGACACATTGACTTTTGATTTATGATAAAGGAAATAAGTGAGTGTTTTCTCTTGTAGAAATATACTGCTGTTGCTATTCATTTTGTTTTCCTTGTTTCAGTAGAGTAACTTTGTCACAAGGCATAAAGGATCCTTATATTCATTTTTATTCAAAGTTTTGGTTTTGGTATTTGTGAAATCTTTGAAAGCTTAGCCAAAAATGTATGCAAATATGAACTTTCTGAAGTTTCTCTTAATTCTGATTTGTGCTTAAGTGTTTGGCTTCAAAGAAGTTATAACAATTGTAGTTGCCCCCTTCACTATTTGTTAAAAGTGTAAAGTACTGAAAAATATCACAATGATAGTTTTATATTTATATTATTACTGTAAGTAGGTTAGTTTTTACCACAAGTGAGTCATTTCTTAAGTGTACATTTTTTGAATGAGTGGCTTTTACAGATACATTATAATAAATTCTACGGCTACATTTTAAAAAAATAGGTGATGATGTGGGAGAAGTTAAGGGGTACATGGGTATTCTTCATACTTCCAATGTAACTATTCTGTAACCTAAAACCTCTTTAAAAATAAAATTTATTATATTAAAAAATTTACAGAAAAAGTAATGTGGACCCAGTGAATTTAATAGCCAATATATAGGAACATTTCAATTTATTGTCAGGCTTAAGATGAGAGTCAATTGACCACTTGTAATATAACATCCAGTCACATTTGAGAATGCAATTATGGACCAAATTAGATGTAACATTATTCTAGCAATGGAAGAACTTGTAGCATTGATATAAATACAGGGGTCACCAGAGTTTCTGAGAGTAAGGAAAGGGAAAATAGGTGTAACATGGGACATTGAAATTGTTCTGCATAATATTGCAATGACAGATACAGGCCATCACACATTTTGTCAAAATATATAAAATTATAAGGTGTAAAATGTAAACCATAATGTAAACTATAGATGATGATTAATAGCAATGCTTCAATATGTGTTCACAAATTTTAAAACATGTACTACACTAATGAAAGATGTTCTTAATGGGGGAAAGTATGAGGGGGAGGAATGGGGTATATGGGAATCCCCTATATTTTCAATGTAACATTTATGTAATCTAAAGATTCTTTAAAAACATGAAAAATAATAAATAAATAAATAAGAAAGAAATGGTAAAAAAAAATAATAATAAACGAGTATTTTGGTTAACCAGATACATTTATTCAATAAAAACTGCCATTGGTTGACATGATTATGATAAAAAGTCTACAGGAAAGGACCATATTTTGGCAAGATGTCAATGTATTTTTCTCAAAAATAGAGAACAAATAAGAAGTGTTCTTCCTAAATCCTCCAAAATTTCAACATTACTTGATTTTTAAAATGTACAATTAGTTCCTCAAAATAAAATTTTCACAATGAAAAAAGAAGTGTTATACACTCCAATCAATTGGATTTTATCCCAGGTGTTAAAGAGTTGTGTAACACAAGACAGTCAATTATTGTAATAGATCACATTAATAATTGAAGAAGAAAAATCATATGGTCATTTCAATTGATGCAGAAAAAAAGCATTAGAAATAAAACAGCATTCTTTAATGATAAAAGCACTCCAAAAGATCAGAATAAATGGAAGCTTTCTCAACATGGTAACATGCTTATATGAAAAGCCCACAACTAACATTGTACTCAGCTTTGAAAGACTGAAAGCTTTCTTACTGGTACTAGGAACATTGCAAAGATGTCCACTTTCACTACTATTATTCAGCATTGGGCTAGAAGTTCTAACTATAATAATTAGGCAACCAAAAGATATAAAATGCTGAAATAAAACTTACTATTCACTGATGATACAATTTTAATCCTAGAAAGTCCTGAAAAATCCCTAAGAAAGCTACTAGAATAGACAAATTCAGCAGAAGATCAGTAGAATTTTTATACGCTACTGATAAGCAATCGGAGAAGGAATTCAGGAAAATATTCCATTTAAAATAGCATATAAAAATAAAATATTTAGGAACAAACTTAAGCAAGGTTATAAAGTATCTTTATTCAGAAAGCTACAGAACATTGCTAAAAGAAATGAAAGAAGACCTAAATGGAAGGACACTCCATGTTCATTGATTGGAAGACAAAATATCATGAAGATGTCCATGCTAAATAAACAGATTTACAAATTCAACACAATCCCAATAAAAATCCCAAAAGCTTTTTTTTTTAAGAAATGGAAAAGTCAGTTATCAAATTTATTTGGAAAGGAAAGTGGTCCTGTATAGCCAAAAATTAAAAAAAATGAATGAATTTGGAGGACTCTCTTACCCTGGCTTTAAATCGTATAACTTCTCTACAGTGGTTAAAAACAACATGATACTTGAATAAAGACAGACATATTGACCAGTGCAACAGAATCAAGAACTCAGAAATAGACCCTCAAATCTATGGCCAAGAGATTTTTAAAAAAATTAAATTAATTTTTTAATTTTTATTTTTAAACAACCTTTAGATTACATAAATGTTATATAAAAATATATGGGATTCCCATATACCACACTCCCCTACCCTCCCACACTTTCCCACACTTTTGACAAGGATGTTAAGTCCTCTTAGCTGGACCAGAACAGTCTATTTAACAAATGGTGGTGGGAGACCTGGATAACCATATCTGAAAGAAAGAGGCCCCATATCTCAGATCTTCACAAAAATTACCTAAAAGTGAATCAAGGGCCCAAAAATAGAAGCTACCACCATAAAACTCCTAGAAACTATGGTCCATCCTTAATGGCAAAGCCCCAGGATGTGTATATCCATTGCAGGTGATGTGCCACACTAATGAAAGATGTTTTTGTGTGATGTTATGGGAGGTGTGGGAGGTGGGGAACATGGGAATCCTTGTAATTTTTGAGTAGCATTTATGTAATCTAAGCATCTTTTAAAATATATATATTTTTTAAAATGTAAGGAAACACCTTCAAAATCTTGTGGTAGGCAGTAGTTTCTAAACTTTATATGCAATGCATGGGCAATGGATGAAAAC
>JAQZBX010088347.1:0-12756 GCA_029593785.1 Cabassous unicinctus | reverse complement strand
ATAATGAATGTAACTAAAATTGCACAAAATTTAAAAAATGATACAGATTTTACATAGTGTCTTATTTTCTCAAGTTGCTATCACAAAGATCACACAGTGGGTTGACTTAAACAACAGCAATTTATTGGCTCATGGGTTTGAAGCTACAGAATTTCCAAACCTATATATTGGTAAGGATTGCTTTCTACCAGATGACTGTAGCATTCTAGTGATGGCTGCAGGCAATCTTTGGGGTTCCTTGGCTTTTCTGTCACATGGTGATGTCTTCTCCTTTCTCTTCTGGGTTTCTGATGACTTCCTACTTCTCCTTTTGGCCTTCTCTGACCCTGACTTCTGGTTTTGTCTCTTTATAAAGCTTCCAGTAATCCAGATTAAGAACAACCTTGCTTCAGTTGGCCACACTGTAAGTAAAAATAACATCTTCAAGAGATCCTATTTACAATGGGTTCAAAACCACAGGAACGTAGACTAAGATTAAGAATATGGCTAAATTGGGGTGCATAATTCAATCTACCATGCATAGGTAGAATAATAGATGTAAATTATCATTAAAAATATTGAACAGAATCCATCAGTGCATTAAAAGAAAACAGAACCATGGCAGAATGAAGACAGTTCCTTGAATGCAAGGAGTGTTCACTATTGAGAAAGTTATTATTGTACTATATCATAGTAATAGGTCAAATTTGAAGATTCACATGTTCATCTCAATAAATTCCAATAAAATATTTAATAACATGCTACATATTTTTCTGATAAAATACTTAGTCAACTGTAAAGTTATACATTCTTTACTTGGTGTGTGCATGTGTGTTTGTGTGTGCCTGTGTGTGGGGGGAGAGAAAGAGATAGAGAGAGTGAGAGAATGTTGTATTTCAAATGATAACCAATCAGAATCCTTTCTAATGGTACAACCTCTTAGAAATTCTAATGAAAGTAAGGAACAAAGCAGGGAGTCCCAAAATCACCACAAGTGTTTAATATTGTCATGATAATTTGAGTACAGCAATCAGAAAAGGTAGCAAAATAAAAGGTATAAATATTGGAAGAGCCAAAAAATTAAAATTATTTTCACATGTTATGACTGTATAAATGAAAACAAAAATCCGAAAGGGTCAACTGAAAATGTATTAGAATCAATAAAATCAATAACATGTCTGGTTTTTAAATTAATATATAAAAATCAATACCTTTTATTGCCAATGCCCTCGTGAGGCTTATAATCCATTGAGAAAGATTGTAATAGATGAACTAGTAAATATATAGTATATCAGATGGTTATCAATGCTAATAATTAAAATGAATCAAGGTAAAAGAGGATAGTGTATAAGAATTCATGAGGAGATGCAATTTTAAATGAAGTGTTTAGTGAAAGCCTGGTTGATAAGTTAACACTTGTTATGAGACCTGAAGGATATGGCAAAGAAAGCCACAGAGCTAAATCAAAGATGGTTCCAGGTAGAGGAAGCAGCAAGTACAAAGACATTCAGTGGAACCATGAATGATGTGTTAGAGGATATCAGTATGGTTGAAGCAGAATGAGTGAAGAAAGGAGTAGTAGAAGATGAGGTCAGACCTGTAATAGGACACCATATCTTGTAGAGCTCTGTAGGCACTTATAGGAAACCTGGATTTTACTCTAAATAAGTTGGAAAACCATTATGTCAATTATGGCTGCTTTGAACATAAGAATTAGGTTTTAAAAAGAAACCTGACTGTTGTGCAGACAGTAGACTGTAGAGGAGCAAAGACAGTTTAAAAATTCAGGGGAGCTTCTGTGCCAAAATGACACACACTTTCTTAGGATCTTATGGAAATAACAGTAAAGAATATTTATATTGAATAATTCCATATTAGTGTGATAAATAAGAAATTGTTGTGACAGTTAGAAGCTGGGTGAGCACCAGAAGATCATGTCTTTACAGCTAATCCATTCCTGTGGGTGTGAACCTATTGTAGGTGGGATTTTTTGATTAAATTACTTCAGTTAAAGGCCTTTGATTAGATTACTTTAGTAAGGCATGACCCAAGGTGGAACTTAATCCTCTTACTGGAGTCCTTTATAAATGGGATAGATATGAGGAGACATAGCAGAGAAAGAAAAGACCCAAGAGCTCAGAGAGGAATCCACAGAGGCTTAGAGAGAAATCCATGAGAGCAATAACCTGAAACCAATGGAACAAGGGAGAGACAAAGCCACAGGAGCAGAGGGAAACCCAGAGAAAGCCAGAAACCCAGAGGAGATCCACAGGAGATGGCAAAGACCAGAAAATGAGAGTTGCCTGATAATGCCTTGATTTGGACACTATTCTCAGCCTTGGAACTGGAAGCTTAAAAGTTAATAAATCCCCACATTAAAAGCCAACCCATTTCTGATGTATAGCCCTGGCAGCCCTTAGCCAACTAAAACAGGTGTCATCATCAGATCAGAAAATTTGACAATAATCTAGAAAACAGAAGGTATATAGAATCACTGAAAAATAAAGCCTAGAAGATGTAGCACAAGACTGAGTTATAACTGTGTGAATGCTGCCATATAAATGGGAGCCAGTCTTCAAAGAGAATTTTCCCAAAAGCTCCAAGCTATGTGTTGGCATATATCAAATGGAACAGTGATTATTGAAGAGGCAAACACTGTTATTGGAGTACTGCCCTCAGATGGGCTTGGTTAGTTGGGCCCCACCCTACAAAATGAAATACTATACAACCATGACAGTTTGAAATTATTTATGAACCCCCAAAAAGATAAGGATTTTATTTGTAAACTGGTCTGTTCTTCTGGGTATGATGCCCTTTGATTGTATTAGATTCACCTGAGATGTCTTTGATTAAATTACGTTAAGAAAAGGGCTTTGATTCAACCACATCAGTAGGGTGTAACTCAGATTAAGTTCCCGCCCCCTTGGTGGGCTGATATAAATGGGCACTCACTCAAGAAAACACAGAAGAAGATACCCAAAAGAAAGAGAGCTCCATAGACACGACAGAGGAGAGAACCTTGATCATGCTACCCCGGGAAGAGAGGTGAGTCATTTGCCAGATAGCTTGCAGCTGAAGAGAACAGAGCAGCTAAGCTGAGGAAGCCTGGAAAGAAACAAACCCTATGCCAGCCTGTAGCTGAGAGAGAGGAAGGCTGAGCCCACCTGCAGAGACTGGCAACCATCTTGCTTCAAAACGTGGCAACTGACTTTGGTAAGAAAAGCAACCTTGAGTTGGACTCTTTAGGGCCTTGTAACTGTAAGCTTTTACACTAAATAAATGCCCTTTATAAATACAACATATTTCTGGTACTTTTAATCAGTATCTCTTTGGATGACTAATACAGCAACTGTTAAAATATTAGAACCAGTTCTTTATGTACTAACATGGAGAAGTGGCCTTGATGGTACTGTTAAGTAAAATAAGCAAATTGCAAACAAGATACACATTATAATCCCATTTTTGTTTAAAAAAGGGGAAAGGAGAATGAGAGGAAGAAGCATAGGGTATATATCTGAATATATACAAAAGTGTTAACAGTGTGCATGTCTATAGGATGGTCTATATGATCATTGGAATTATGTACCCCAACAAAGACATGTTCATAATCTTTATCCATGTCTCTGTGAGTGTGAACCCATTATAAATAGGACATCTTAAAGATGCTATTTTTACTTAAAGATTGGTCCAACAGAATGAGGGTGGGTCTTAATCTGGATTACTGGAGGTCTTATAAAGAGAACCTGGAAGTCACAGAATCCAGAAAGGAGAGGATATTTCCATGTGACAGGAAGCAGAGACAAAAGCCATGGAATCCCCAGGATGGCCTACAACCAGCACAAAAGCGCTACAGTCTTTGGGAATAAAGCAAGTCTTGTCAATATCTTAATTTTGGAACTCTTCTAGCCTCAAAACTGTGAGCCAATAAATTCCTACTGCTTAAGCCAATTGTTTTAATTTGCCAATGGGCTGCCCAAGCAAAGTACGAGAAAAGTGTTGGATTTCATAAAGGTGATTTACTTGGTGTAAAAGCTTACAGTTTCAAGGCTGTGAAAAGTCCAAATCATGGCACCATAAGAAGTGCTTTCTCACCAAAATCAGCTACTACATGAGAAGACAAGATGGCCACCAATCTCTGCCAAGGTCTGCCTTTCTGCTGCTGTAGGCAAACTTGTCATAGGGCTTGTCTCCTCTTGAGCTGTCCCATGGGCTCATCCTTTGGGGTTTTCATACTTAAGTCTTCCTCTAGTCCTCTCTCACATGGCTGGATTAAACATAGTAGCTCCCTTTTTCCTGTATCTGTCTGTGTGTCTCTGTGTCTCCTTTTATATCAGACACAACAAGGGGGCAGAGACTCAACCTGAGTCATGCTTCACTGACTTAGTCCAATCAAAAGCCCTAAAGCAATCTTATCAAATAATCTAATCTAATTGCATCTAATCAACTGAATATGATGCAAACAAAAGGTACCACACCCAGAGGAATAGATTAGTTTGCAAACATCATCGTTCTTTTTTGGGGATTTATAAAATATTCTCAAACTGCCACAACCCATTGTGTGGTATTTGTCATAACATCTCTGGCAAACTAAGACAGTATTATAGGGAAATTTCTTCATATTCTATATATTTATGTGGTGTTTGAGCAGTGTGATGGTTAAGTTCATGAGTCAGCTTGGCCAGATAATACTGCCCAGTTGTTTGGTCAAGTTAGCACTGGCATAATTGTTACAGTGAGGATATTTCATGGATTTAAAGCATCAGTAATTTAATTGCATCTATGGCTGATTACATCTACAATCAACTGAGGAGATTGCCTTCAGCAATGAGAGGCGTCTCATCCAATTAATTGGCATCTTTAAAAGAAGTAATGATTTCAGCAGTCAGAAGAAATAATTTTCATTTCTACCTCAACCAAGCTACTTCTCCTGGGGAATTCATCGAAAACCTTAGATGGAATTCCCAGCTTGCAGCCTGCCCTAGTGAATTTGTACTCATGCATACCATAGTCACATGAGACAATTCTATAAAATCTCATAATATTTACAGATATCTCCTATTTGCTCTGTTTCCTAGAGAACCCTGGCTAATATCAGCAGTCTACACAAAACATGTATTTCATTAGTAAACAGACAGAAAAAGTCAATGAAGACACATATTTAAAGGATTGGTGGGGAAAGGGGGAGAGGTGGAAGAAGAGAGTGATCAGTGGTGTCAAATGCAACAAGGAGTTGAAATACGCTAAAGATGATAACATTTCTATGCAGTATGGAAATTCATGGATGTCTTTGCCAGAGCAATTACAGTAGTGGTCAGGTACATTAAAACTCTTTAAGAAGAAATAAAGACTTCATTGTTTCTCAAAATTGATGATGAACCTCTTTGTTACATGAGAATCTGACAGGACTGTGAGTTTTTGTTTGATTCTTCTCAACTCCTAAAGCAAGTCATTTTTGGGCAAGTAGTGGTAGAGTTACATAATCACTGTGTATTAGTTAGCCAAAGGGTTGCTGATGCAAAATACCAGAAATCTGTTGGTTTTTATAAAGGGTTTTTATTTGGGGAGGAAGCTTACAGTTACCAGGCCATAAAACATAAGTTATTTCCCTCACCAAAGTCTGTTGCCCTGTGTTGGAGCAAGATGGCTGCTGATGTCTGCAAGGATTCAGCCTCCTTCTTCCTATAAAGGCTCCATGGTCCCAGCTTCCTCCAATATCATCTGTAGGGTAGGATAAATCTCATCTCTCTCCAAGGGCTTGTTCCTTTCCGGGCTCAGTTGCTCTGCTCTCTCCACAAGGTCAGCTGTAAACTATCAGGCTCTGTCTCTTCCCGGGATTTCTGCCATGTTTCTTTGGATCCATCTAAATTCCTCTGTGTTCTTCTCCTGTGTGTTTGCTTCCTGGGGATCCCACATCAAAAAACTCCAATTTTCTCCTCTGCCATGTCATTTTTTCTGTGAGTCCATGCCCACCAAGGGGGCAGAGACTCAACATCCTACTGACGTGGCCTGATCAAAGCCTTGATCATAATTTAATCCAGTGAAAGTGAAACCTCTGAATCCAATACAATCTAATATGCCCAGAAGAACAAACCAGTTCACAAATATAATCCAATATCTATTTTTGGAATTCATAAACAATATCAAACTGCTACACACTGCCTCACAGTATCTGCAGAACAGTGACATGAATCTTTCTAACTCAGATGCAGAACAAAGAGAAGACATTGTGAACCAGTACCTACCAAATTCTAGAGTCTGTGTTGTTCTTTGCCTCTTCATGATCCCAAGCAATTCACAGTTTAGAAAATCAAGTTAACATGATTTGAAGAACCTGTAACAATAAAGAATTCTAATTTTATTGTATATTTATTTATTCCTGGAACAACTCTCTTCTGATCTGACCATAATTTTAGTTTGAATCTTGACACAGAAATGTCCATTAATGTTACCTAGCCCCACATTCTCAGCTATAATTTTATGGGGGCGGATTTTCACCTCTGTAATAAACCAAGTTACCTTCTCATTCATTGTTATAACACTCAAACCCATTCTCACCTCTGACATCCTGAACTGATAATGGAGTCAGTCCTACATTGAATTAATTCAAACCCTGATGAAAATAAGAGCGTTAGCTTTATTAGCTATAGAGGAAAAAAGAGAAAAATAATCACTCCACACTCTAAAAAGGTATATGGAGTCTTAGACACAGAAAGGGAAGAAACATAATTCACAAATTCTTCTATTCTCAGTATTATGAATTGAGCACTGATAGTACATGGGCTTATATTTGTGCATATACCTCTCTAGTGATAAACAGAAGAATTCTGAAATCTACACACTTTCACATTAAAAGGTTTAAAAATCAATATATGAATCCTCAGTTAAATAACTCAAATATATAGCATTGGGAACATACAGCTAAACTGTATGTTTATATATATAGCAATATATATATAAATATGCTCAAATATATAGCATTGGGAACATACAGCTAAATAACTAAATTTGCCATTTGCCTTGCTTTTCATTGGGTTTTATCCAGTAATTAGTCAAAATATTGACACAATTCCAAAATAACTGCCTGATGTAGCTATAAATAGATGATTCAATTCATTGAAAAAGAATCATTAATCAGTGATTTAGCCTAATGTGGACAAAACCACCAATGGAACAACAATATTATATCCCTCTCTTGATCCAAATACTGATTTTGATTTTGGCAAATAGAGAATAAGGACATTGTTCTGGAAAACCAAATAACTAATATTCTCTATACTATATAATAGGAAATTGAGATCATGGATTTAATAATTCCCTTTGTAAAAGGCAAGTTACAAGAGGAGAGGAGCAGAGACATAATAGGAAAAGAAGCTTCTGTTGAACAGGGACATTAGATAGAGACACATATTTGATCTTAAATCTCAATAGAATAATGATCCTTGTATCACATCTATATACATAAGTGGTAGCCAGTTGAACTTACATCTTCAACTACAAAGAAATTTTATTACTATGTCTATTTATTGGGGTCTCTATCTTTCTGTGAGTGTTCACATAAACACGTGCATCCAGACCGAGATGAACTATCTTCTATGTGAGGAACTGAAGGTAATGCCTTATTAAAATCTTGAATCTTCTTTATTTTACTTTATAACTCTCTGTGGGTGAGTCACCCAGGCTCAAAATGCAAGACACAAGTCAAAGTAATGACAGAGCACTGCAGTCATACACAACATCTGTTATTATTGTATTTTATTCAAATTTCCTGGACTGATTACTGAATGATAACTTGGCACTACCTTTCCTTGAAAATATTTAAACATTATAATTGTCTCAAACATTCAAAGCTATGTAACAATCAATCCTTTAGTTAATTTAAATATTTTGATTTGCTTGTCAGACAAAAGCAACTAGTTCTGGCATTATAAATGTCAACCATTAAGGTGTAAGGTATATACCGTGAATCTACATAATTTTATCATTCATTAATCCTGGTCTTGGTCATATGTTAAGTTTTCCAGGGATTCCATGACAAATACAACACAATGGATTGGCTGTAACAATAGGACTCTATTGTCTCACACAAGTCTGAAGGCTAGAAGCCCAAAATCAAGGACCCAACAGGCAATGCTTTCTCCCAGAGTCTATTATTCTGATTCTGGCTTGCTGCAATCCTTGAGGTTCCTGGGCTTACATCTCTGCTTATACCACATGGTGATCTATTTCCTTGGTCTTCTCTTGTGACTATCTCTGACTAACACTTCTGAATTTCTTTTGCTTATAAAGACTCCAGTCATACAGATTAAGGGACACACAGATTCAATTTGGCCTCATTTACAAAGGATCTTTGCAGATCCTATTCATAAATGAGTCCACAGCTTAACTAATAATATCATCAAGATCCTATTTACAAATGAGTTCACACCCACAGGAATGCAGATTAAGACTTGGCCATGCCTTGTGTTGGGGATATGATTGAATTCCAAAAACCATATATTACATAGGTGCATGCTAACAAGAGAAGAACAAATGGTCAGAATTATTTAACTTTATTTTCTTCATAATATAAGATGTGGCCTTAGGAAAAGTTTATTTAAAGTACAGATTCTGAAAGTCATTTCCCCCACTTTATTTCCTACAAGCACTGTGTAATTCACAGTATACATCTTGAAACTTGAGGGTTGACATTTTCAGTGCCAGAACTAATTGTTATTATCTGAGAAGCAATTAAAAATGTTTAGGTCCAGTCTAACACTCATTTTTAAGGCTCAAGGCATTTTTATGGTGCTAATTTTCAATGTGGTTCTGACTTGAAATTTTTTAAAATATAAAAATATACATATAATGGGTGATGTTGATGTACCCTGGGAACACTATAAATTCCCTTCTCACTTCTTCAGAGGGACGCACTCATTATCATAGTTTAGTTAGTATCTTTCCAGATCAATTTTTATATTAGGTATCTATATTTATTTACAAATATATAAATAATGCTTACCATGTGTCAAACACAGTTATCAATACTTTGCAAATATTTGCTAATTTAATCCTCAAGGTATTTCTTATTTTACAAATGAATAGTTAAGTAGCTTTCCCAAGGTTATATGGCTATTAAGCAGCAGAGATATATCCAGAATCAATCCATACATATATATCTCCATCTATAACATATAGAATTAAATATATTAATTATGTGTGCTTTAGAAAATCTGAATAAAAGTTGTCATACAGAATATATTCAGCAATGTATTCCTTTTTCACTCAATGTTATACATTTCAAATCTACTTATGGTGATATATGCAATACATCTGTTTAATTCATTTTAACACCTGGATCATCTAATATATTAATATTCTAATAATGGACAATTGAGTTCTTCCCAAATTTTCTCTATTTAAACAACATTGCAGTACACATGTTTTTATATTTTGTGGTGCAAACATGTGATAGCTGTTCTAGACTTTTTAAAATGTAGAATTAGGCTTCCTGGGTCATAATCCATGTGTATTTTTAATTTGCTGCATGTTGCCAAAAATGAACTACATGCTTGCTGCAAAGAGGAAAATTCTAGGATGATCCCCAAGAACCCTGTACCCTGGCATAGACACTCCTTTTCTCAGTTATTCAAGCTGCAGTTTAGGTGATGCTGAAAGGGAATTTTGCAGATATAATTAAAATCTCAAATCAGTTGAGTTTAAGATAGGGAGATTTTCTGAGGTAGGCCTGAATTAATTAGGTGAGCCCTTAAAAGGGACAGGGCTCATTCTGAAGAGAAAAATTTGAAGTGTGAGAGGGATTCAACACAGTTGAGATTCTATGTCGTTGGCTTTTAAGATGGAGGGGCAACATGACTAGAAATTGAAAGTAGCTTATACCAGCTGACAATGGCTCCTGGCCAGCAATCAGCAAGTAAATGGGAACCTCAGTTGTACAACTGCAAAGAAATGAATTCTGCCAATAATAAGAACAGGTTTGGAAACAAATTTTCCCCTAAAGCCTCCATATGAGAATAAAGCAGTTCAAGATCTTGATTTCATCTTTGCAATATTCTGAGCAGAAAACATAACTGTGCTGCTCCTAGAATTCTGACCTATAGATATGTGAAGTAATAAATAAGCAATGATGTAAATGCTGAGTTTGTGGTAATTTGTTAGGCAACAATAGAAAACTAACCCTAGCTGTGTCAATTTTCAGACCCACTAACAGTGTGTAAGAGTTCTCTTTTCCTCATATCTTCACCAACATTTGATATTGTTTCATATTTTAAGTTTGTCATTCTTATGAATGTATTATTGTTTTAATTTGAATCTCTTTGCCTATTAGCAACCAGATCATTTTACAGATGAACATGAATCTGACTGAATGTGTCTTACCCATATCATAAAGCTAATTAAGAAACAGAAGAAGAATTAAAACTTTGAATTAATAAATGAGCTATCTCTCTTCTTAAAATCTACTGAAAAATCTTGTATCTCTTATGCATTCAATAAATACAAAGGGAATGTTTGTTTTACATCTACATCATTTTTTACTGCTGTACTATGGAAATATTCAATGGCTACAGGACAATCTGAGGGGGAAAACATGGTTGAGATGAAGAAAAGGCTAATAGTGTATTCCCTTGCTTTTCCATAAAATGTGTCTAGTTTTCTACAATTTCACTAATCATCAGAGCTGTCATGGTGAAAACAAGTATTCATTGTTTCCTAATGCCTTTTCTATTAACAATTAAAAACGGAAGTATAGAACCTGAAAGACTATATATGCACTGTGAATTCAATACAATATTTACAGTGGCTACTATGTAAATGCTATCCAAGTTCCTGCTGTGCTTTGCAAATGCATAATAGAAGAATGTCATCTTTGGATAATAAGAATAGGAAAATCTTTTAGATTACAAGTTTACCTGCTGAAATAAAAGTTGTAGATGTTTTCTTAGTTATTTCTTCAATAAAATAAGGGCAAGAGCATTTGGTATTACATATATTTTTCTGCATAAAAACAAATATTGGAACTTCTAATTAAGTGAAAAATAATAATTGCAACCATTAAAATTGTAACTATAGCTCTTAACGTGTTTGAACCCATGATGAGTACATATTTCCTGACAATGAATCCCCAATTTTTATAATATGAATATAAGATTAGTTTAGAGAGAACTCTTATATTTTGCTAACCATTAGGACAAAAGCTTGACAGAAGCTTATATAAGCTTTTGTCCTAATGGTTATGTGAGTGTGTGTGTGTGTGTGTGTGTGTGTGTGTGTATCAAGGTGAACCTTAGGCATATAACAGTGCTTTAAGTCATCCTAGAATCCTCCATCTCCATTACCCCCAAATCATAAACACAGTCATGTCTTGTCTAAGATGTTTCTTGAAACTTTCTCCTCATTTCTGTCTCCACTGTTATTGTCCTAGTTCTGTCTCTCATCTTCTCTCAATGTGTAACTTTGCAATAATCACTTGTCTTTCTGCCTACAGCCTCGTTCTTTTCCAATCCATATTTTACTGTCAATATTTATCTTCCTAAAACTCAGTTCCACATCTGTGGTGTCCAGCATTGGTACCCATAATGGCCTGTGGCTATTAAAATAAAATTTATCAAACTTAATGCAGCAGTTTGAAATACTCTTATGAATTTAGAAAGAGAAATATTATGTTTTAACTAATCCATTCCCATAAATGTAAGACCCCTTTGACCAGATTACTTCAGAGGGTGTGATTCATGTTGAGTGTCTGCCCTCTTCCTGGGTCTGGTAGAAAGGAAGAGACAGACTCACATGGACAGACACAGGAAAAAAGAAGTTGCCATGTTAGATACTGTCATGTAAGAGAAAAGATCACTTTAAGCATGGAGCACCAAGAGACTGGGCCCACAGAACAGCTCAAGAGGAGATGGTAGGCACAGAGAGGAAGACTTCAGAAGCCATTTGCTTCACCAAGTGGCAACATGTCAGGATCAATAGTAACTGACTTTGTGTGAAAGTATCTCTGACGTGCCTTGGTTTGGACTTTTCATGGCATTGGAACTGTAAGATTTTAACTCAAATAAATTCCCTTTATAAAAGCCAACAGACTTTTGGTACTTTGCATCAGCAGTCCTTTGGCAAACTAAAATAAAATTTGGTACCAGGAGAGTGCGGTCATGTTGCTGCAATTACCAAAAATACTGGAATGGCTTTATCAATGGGTAAGAGATATTTTTTGGAGGAATTGTGAGGAGTTTGATAGAAAATGCCTATATCACTTTGAAGAGACTGGTAGTAGGAATATGGATTCTAAAGTTATTTCCAGGGAGGCCTTAGAAGGAAATAATGAAACAATTATTGGATACTGGAGGAAAGGTTATTTGTGTTTTAAAGTTGCAGAGAATTTAGCAAAATTGACTCCTGATGTTAGATGCAAGGCAGAATTTGAAAATGATGAGATTGGACATTTAGCTGAGATTTCCAAATAATTGTGGAAAATGTGGCATGGCTTCTCCTTGCAGCTTATAGCAAAATGTGAGAGGAAAGAGCTACCCAGAGAAGTGAATTGTTGGGCACAAAGAAACCAGAGACTGATTTAGGAAATTCAAATCTTCCAGAAAACAAGCCCTCAGAGCATATTGGTGTGGGTGTTGTACCACACGGATGAGGAATGGTGGTATGGGATGTTGTTGGAGGTGTGGGTGGTGGGGAACATGGAAATCCCTGTAATTTCTGAGTAATATTTAGGTAATCTAAGCACCTTAAAAAAAATATATATATATATATATATATAACAAATAACATTTA
>JAQZBX010088346.1:0-12748 GCA_029593785.1 Cabassous unicinctus | reverse complement strand
AAAAGCCCCGTTTTCTAGAGACTATATGCTGTTATGTAGAAGGAAGGGGAATCCTATATTTTAGGATTATTTTTCTCTTAAAATGGTTTACAAAACTGGACTGGGGAATGGATGTAGCTCAAGTGGTTGAGCACCTGCTTCCCATGTACAAGGTCCTGGGTTCAACCCCTAGTACCTCCTGAAAAACAAAACAAAAACAAAAACAAAACAAAAAACTGGACTAAGGAAGTAAGCTTCAGTTTTCTGTAAATTATATTTATTTGGAACACTTCTTCCACATTTATTGCTAAACGAATAAGACATTATTTGGGCTACAGAAACACAGAACCCTCAAAGCATGTACTCTAATGATGATGGGTAAGCAGAGTTGCTTATGCCCTTTAGGATATTTAGAGCCAATCTTGAAGGGGAAGAAATGTCACAATTTTTGCTGAGTGCCTGATATTCAGATCCTGCTACGCTCCCATTCATCCCACTTGGAGACAAAAATGGGAGAGAAAGGGGATTTGGGGTACAATTATCACTTTTTTATTGCCTTATATGAGCCTGTCAGGATTCTGTATGTACAAAGAAGAAGAGAACATTGTCTGAGCATTCCAGATTGCTGAAAGGTAATCTGAATTTCGCAGTCATTATCTTTTGGTCCACTGGCATAGCATGAGGAGAAGGAATAGAGTATTAATGGTACTTTCCTACAATTCTTTAATTCTTTCTACGAGTATCTGACCTATAGGACTAAGAAATGAATGACCGCTCTTAATAAGCACACATTCATTAAGCACCTGCTATTTGTGAATAATGTTTGCTAGACTTTCAAAATGCATTACTTAAATTAATCTTTAGCAAACTTTTAGAACACATTCCTTTTATAAACATTGGACAAAGTTGAACATGCCTTCCTTCTCGGAGCACTCTTTTCCTTTTTTTTGGCATAGCACCTTCTCTTGGTTTGCCTGCTAGGTGTTTGTTCTTTGAATTCTTCCCAAAGAACACAGTCATACTTCTCAGGTGTTGTTACTCACCCTCCTCTCCTAACCTGTGCACTTCCCACTGCTGGTGTCAGGGACTGACTAAGCCCAAGGCCTCAAGAGTCAGCCTACCTGAGCTCCAACTCTCTTCATTTAACCTCTTAGTCTCAATTCCCGCATCTGCAAAGTGGGCATACTAATAGCACCTGCCTCATAGGTTTGCTTTGAGAATTAACTGAAACAATACATGAAAAGCACTAAGCAAAACGCCTGGCATGCAGTAAATGTTCAATACATGTGAGATGTTACAACATTCAAAATATTTTCAGGCCTTTGTGTTGCCCATTCACTTTTGGAAACTAGTGAATGTGGTGTCAAAAAAGGCATAAATTAAACTCTTATGCAGCCTATTCCTGCCCTTGAATTTATTGTGTTTGGTGTAGGAGCTGCATAGGTAACAGTTTGTTTTTATATTTGATTTGTTTACACATGCAATCCTTGTTCTGCCAAACTCAGTATTGTATCTCTTCTTTAGAAGGAGGATGGATACTTGAAGCATAGGCTGCTGTTACCTTAACATTTGGGGAGCATAGAGGTGACTTAAGGATGCCCCTGGTGACGATTTTGAAAATATGATCTGCGAAGGAGTTTCTTGGATAATCATAAAGTGGATGTCTAAAAGAGGGGATATGAATATTTTAATTTAAAATATATATATTTTATTGTAAATTATCAGTTTAATGCCTATCTTCCATTAGACTGAAAACTCTTTCCCTACACTGGCGCATAGAAGACTGTCATTTACTTTTCCTTAGATGGCTGAGTGAAGGAAGAAAGAATCAAAGGAATGTATCACCTGGCAAAGTGGGTTTCATTAATCCTATATTAAGAATGAAGGGAATAAAATGCAGCAAGAGTAAGCAATATTCTAAGCTTTCAGAGACAATTAAGTGGCAGAACTGCATTCCAAATCCACATCTGTCTAAATCTGAAGTTCATGTACTTTTCATTTATTGCCACGAGGGTAATAATCAGTCATTATCGAGCACTCCTAGCAGTGTTCTAAGCACTTGCATATATTTTCTCAGTTTTTACAGCAAATTTAATAGGTAGAGACTATTTTTATTTTCAGTTTTACAGATGAGAAAACTAAAATAAAGAAAAGGTAGTAAAAGGCCTAAGGTTACACAGCTAGGAAGAGGCAGAATAGGATTTGAACTCAGACAGTCTGCATCCAGGGCTCACACTCCTGACGGCCACACATACGCCTCTCACAGCAGCGTGTGATGCTTCACAAAGAAGCCACACTGTACACGAGTCAGAAAGTCACCTGGCGATATTCTCCCCATTCAACTGACTGTCCAGTACACTTTTGGTAGCTGTATATGATTAGGTTATATTAAAACAAAATAAAACAATGGAACATCTACATAGGCTCTAAACTTTGTTCTAAACAATCATTAAATCTTAAAGCCCACCTGAAACAACTTTTACAATCCACCATTCAACTTTTTCCTGTAATTTATAGTAAAAGAATTCTCACTAGTTCCCAGAAGGAGCCCATTCTAATTTTGAAGTGGATAAATGCAGGAAAATCTTTCTTGAATAAAAATGTCACCTTATATGCTCTGCTTATTTACCTAATTTTACCCCTCGAAGCTATGCCATATTTGAAGACAAACTATTAATTTATTCAGCAAACATCTGAGCATTTATTTGTAAGGCACTGTGATATAGGCCATGGGCACACAAAAATGAGTATAAATAATTTATGTTTTTAGGGTGACAGCCATGAAAAGGAATCATTTCAACATTGCGTGGTAAGTGCTCTAGTAGAATTATAAAATAAAAAAAAAAGGTTTTGAAACATTAAGAATGATGTGATTTGGGGCAGGGGGGGGGAGTGGAATGTGGATTGGCAAATTAGATGTACATAAGGAAAATGTTTTGTTTTGACATCCAGGCATTCCCAAAGCCTTCCTACTTCTGTATAATACCAAAAAATAAACAGTTTAACCTGAAAGCCATTAACATTCCTTTTCCCTGGCCCCTGGCAGTAGGGTGGCAGCACATGAGCGCCAAGACTCAAGAAAGAGATAATTATTATTGTTGAGTAGTCACTATGTGCCAGGACTGTTACAAGTACTTTATAAAATCATTGTAACATTTGGAAAAAGCTCTGTTTGGTTAGTGTATTAGAAGTTACTATATTACTTGTGGCAGTTTGAAATTATTTTATGAGTCCCAAAAGAGAAAGATTATGTTTATGAACTAATCCATTCCTGTGGGTATGAGACCTTTTCAATTGGACTACATCAGTGAAGCATGATTCAGGTTGAGTCTCCACCCTTTTGCTGAGTCTGATAAAAATGGAGACACAAAGAGAGAGAGAGAGACAGAAAACAGATAAAGGAAGCTGCTATATTTGATCCTGCAATGATAAGAGAAAGGACTCCAGTTTTGCCCCAGCTGAGCTGCAAGGAAAGAAGCCTCCCCGCTGCCCCCTAGGCTCAAAGAGCTGATGCCCAGGGAAAAAATGAGCCATATGCCTGATAGCTTGCAGCTGAACTTGGGAAGAAAGCTGAACCACTGAGACTGAGAGAGGAGGTCCAGTAACAGACAAGCCCTATGCCAGGTTTGCCTACAGCTGCAGAAAGGCAGAGACCTCAGCAGAGATCGGCAGCCAGCTTGCTTCACCACGTAGCAGCTGACTTTGGTGAGAAGTGCCTCAATGGTGCCTGGAGTTGGACTTTTCATAGCCTTGGAACTGTAAGCTTTTATCCCAAATAAATCCCCATTATAAAAGCCAACACATTTCTGATACTTTGCACCAGCAGCCCTTTGGCAAACTAAAACATTACTAGTATTAGGCAGTTTTGTTTTTTAAAGGGATATTGGTATATATTTTTTTTATAACTTCAAACCACTGATCTTTTCCAAATCAATTTATCTTAAGGCAGATCATTCCAGTAATAGATCAGTGCAATATAAGATAAGGTGAACCTAATTACAAGCATACATTCATTTCCACTAAATTTTATTTGACTTATTTTATTCTGTCATTCAATAGGTATAATTTTAGAATATTTATTTGGTTGAACAAATGATTTACTATTATTCCTAGAACTTGGTCACCTGTAAATTTGATTAAAATATCTTCAGTGGTCTTCTTCCAAAATACTGATAAAAAATGTTGAACAGAGAAGTAAACTTCCTTGGAACAATGTTTCAACCACTGAAATCCAAGCATGCAATCACCACTTCCCACAAATCCACATTTCCACAAGGATTCTATTGGAATCACGGTGCCATGTATATAGACTACAGCTATGGCATACACCCGAAATTTGGCAAGACAGTCTTACTGATCCCATGTAGCCTCCATGTTTTCACCACTTTCTTTTCTAAGTGTTAATATTCCATCCTTCCATTACTGTGCCTTAGATTTGTCTTCCAGGCAACAACACATATATTGATCTATAGTTTTCTGAAACACCTTTAGCATCGTTTTAGAAGCCTTGATATGGATCCATCAGCAATTACTGCCCTTTTCCAATTTTTCCTCAAAGACCTCAGAAGTCTTTCAATCATCTTCCAAAATTCTTTTATTATTGTTAAAAAGACTCAACTATGATATGATGCTCAGTTTTCTTTTGTTTTTTTTCACCTAACTTGAAGGTTTAAATCTCAATGCTACTCCCATTATTTTATCCTTTTTTGGTTGAAGATAATTTTCATCAATAGGAAGAAAACAAAATATTTTGTGCCGAAACATAACTATCACCACACTGGGCAAATAAACAAAAATAGCAGAACCAGTTTGACTTGAAACAGCTACTGCATTTCTAGGGGAAATGAGCATGATTTTAAATTAAAGACTGAGTTTTTCTGTCCAAGACTAGCCATCAAGTTTCAATTCCACATGATTGTTTCAAGTAATCTTTGAGCATATTTTTCTTAGGTAAGCCTTCAAATTCAGCTATCACATTTGCCAATACAATCATTTCAAATTAAATCCATTTTAATTTTTTTTGTCTAGATATAGTTTAATAATCCATCCATTTGCAGATTTTTTTGTTTTTTTTTTTCTTTTTTTAGGGAGGGGTCTATTCTGCTAGGATTTCCACCCTTCTCTGCCTTTTTTAACCTCTTCGGTTGTATTCTGGCATTAGGTTGCCCAGTTCAATTAATAAGTTAAGATAGCTGGAGGGATGCAGGCAATGGAGGCAGGACTATTATTATTAACACTAGCACTACACTGTCCAGCCTTTCCTGGACCAGGAAAATACTCCACCTTTAGGAACCTGCTACATACTCACATGAACGTGGGTAGCTGTCACTTTTGCATTACTCTAGGCTGGAATGCTTTATTAGCATTAAGAATGACAGTGTAATTACTAGGCCAGCTAAGTCAATTTCAGTCATTCACTTGAACAACAAATACTAAGAGTGAGCCTACTATGAACCAGACAATGTGCTGTGCTGTACGTAAATAAATCCAACAGGTCCCTGACCCAGTGGCGCTTATAGCCTAACAGATGTATGTCAACACTTTAAGAAATCTACCTGCTTTGTGCATATAATACCATCCCTAATACACAGTGTGCCTCTTCCATATGATTTTACTCTCAAAATATTCCCTTTTCTCGACTAACCTAAGACCTAATTGTGATCCCTGAAAGCACACTCCAAAAAGCAAAACATTAATTTAATAAATGACAGAATCACACTAAATACATTTCAGGGTTTGAAGAGCTGACCCACCAAACTAGAAGATATTTACCAGATTTATTTATTTCTTCTTGAACTCATTGATCTTGAACTCTTGTAAATTTTAAACTCTGTATACAAAAGTTTTAAATACCACATCTCCTCTCTAAATTAAAAAAAAAAAAAAAAAAACTGTTCTGAAATTTACCATCCTTGCCTTTGAAACTTTTCATTATCAAAAAAATAAATAACTAAAAGGTAGACGTGGCAAAATTCTGTAAAAGTGTTCTGTAAATCTATAGTGAAAAAGGAAATACTCAAATATAGATTTTCAAAAAATAGTTCAATACAAACATCTTTTTAGATTTTAGTGCCTACAGAGACTATAATGAGGAAGAAGTCACAATATTTGTAAAGTAAAATATATTGGGCTGCTGATGTGGGAAGGCTTTAGGACAAGAGCCATGAAATATGATCACTTCCTCTCTCTTTCCTCGCTCATCACAACCTCCAAGGCTTGCATTTTCAAAATAAAGTAAGAACTAACTTAACTTTATTTCCCTTCTTCTTTTATCTTCCCTAAAGTCAAATTCAATAAATAAATAAATACAAGGGGGGAGAGAGAGAGAGAGAGAGAGGGGGAGAGAGAGAGAGAGAGAGAGAGAGAGAGAGAGAGAAAAGGGGTAAGCTTCTTTGGACTGTGAGCAAAAGCAATTTTCAGGCAAATACAGATTTTATGAAAACTGGTGAATACAACTGATTAGAAAAGCTATAGGATGTCCAAGGCTTGAATTGGAAGATACATGAAGTAATAAGCTCTGCATGTCTTGAAAAGTGAAATGGGAAAGGAAAAAAATTTTAATGTATCACAAATTCTATGAAAAGTGTGATGCCCACAGGATTCTCATTTGCATTCAATTTTTGTTCTCATAATTTCTTTCCTTAAGTTTGCAATCCACAAAATAGAAGAAAGCTCTTGACTTTAAATTAGAATTTGTAAGGGACAAAAGTTTTATTTTTAAAAGGAAAGGCACATAAAGAATTGTTTCATCAATATTTTAAATTTTGATTTATTTTAGAAGACAAGGGATTAAGATTTCCATTTGCATTTTGCTACTTATCTAACTTCAGATGACTGTAACACCAACATTTTGTCTTAAATCGGCTCCTTAAATGCATAATGTAAGCTGATCATATCATAAGCAAAGTTTGAATATTTTAATTGACACAACTCGAAATACTCCAGGAAATTATTTTAATTTGCCATTTTTTCCACAAGAGTTGGTTTTATGTTATTTCTTTATAAGTCATGATATTTTAAAGTCATCCTGCTTAAAAGTATGGGGCAAATGTAAGCAGAACTGAAATTTTAAAATTGTGTTTATGTTATCTTTCCTGACCTTGAGATGGAAAGTGAAGGAGAGCTGGAGCTACCGAGTTTATGAAAGTGCCTAAATCCATGCCATCTTGTGTGTAGCAAATTATTTCTGTGTTCTTTATTAGGAAGGTATTAGCATTGGAAATTGCACCTGCTTTGTTCCCTTGAGTTTAGCTGGAACGTCATTCCTAGTTTTAAAGATTGAAAGCTAGGGAGACTAACTTCTGGTGTAGGGAAGAATTGCTGCGAACATTATAAATTCTGGAAAACAAGAATTCCACACTAATCTCCTTATTAGCATCTTCTCTTCGTCACACGGGTAAATATGCTCTACTTCCTACATCCCTGTCTAACCCAAAACATTAAACTGAACGCAAATAAATCTCATTATGACCAGTAGGAATCAACATGCAGATTTATTCACTGTGACATGTAAATCAGTGCACAGGATATCTTTGAAAATATTATAAAATTATATGATGTTTAGTCTAGCAAAAAGAAGAAACGAAAAACTGCTCTGTAGATTTCCTTGGTGCTGTGGGTTGAACTGGGTCCCCTCGACAGATAGTTGAAGTCCTAACCCCCCGGTACCTCTGTATGTGATCTCATTTGGAAGTAAGGCCATTGCAGAAGGAATTAAGTTAAAATGAGGTCATATTGGAGTAAGGGTCCACTTTACTCCAATAAGACTGGCGTCCTTATAGAAAGGGAGAAGAGACAGACAGAAAGAAGAAGGCCATGTGATGACAGAGGTAGAGATTGAAGGAACAGCAGTGGAAGGGTTTTCCCCTCCTGGTTTCAGAGGCTACATGGCCCTCCTGATCCCATAATTTTGGGCTTTTAGACTCCAGAACTGTGAGAAAATAAACTTCTGCTATTTTAAGCCTCCATATTTGTGCTACTTTGTTATGTACGGGTGCCCTAGGACACTAAGACACTTGGCATACATATAACTAAACTTCTACCCCAGGATGCATATTTGGAGCGTTATTATTTCTGATTAATTAATTGGTCGTTTGCTTGGTTAAAGACGTAGTAAATGGGCAGTAGTCAAACTATCTGTGGAACTTCTCTTACATATGTTCTTGCCTCTATGCAGAATGCTTTGCCTAAGGATCGTATAAATACATTAAAACTTACTTTAAATTTTGCTTTCTCAGTGAGCTTTCCTTGACCAACACTATGTAAATAGGTCTTTCCCCATTGTTCTCTATTGCCATAACATGGACATTTCCTTTAGAACACTTCATATTTTTAATTAATCTAAAAATCCTGATTATGAGTTATACCATCTGGCCCCTGGCTACCAAGTCAACTCATCCCACTTCACTCCACTCTTCCAACTGTGCTCACTTTTCTACACTGGCTTCCTCAATGTTCCCAAGATGCATGAGTGAGCCTTCTTCTGAGGACATTCCCCCAGATATCTGCAAAGTTTGCTTCCTCACTTTTGTCAGGTCTCTTCTCAAATTTCACCAACTCAAGACGCCCTTTCATGACTATCTTTTCCAAAATTGCAGCCCCCATCACTCTCCCTAACACTTGCATTTATTTGTGAATGTATATGACCCTTGTGTCTTTTCACTAGAATGCAAACTCCATTAGACTTTACTTTGTTCATTAGTACAGCCTCGGTGCATAAAAGACTGCCTGGCATAAGGCAGACAAACAATACTTACTTGATGAATTAATTAATCACCTATTGTCTGCCTCCTCCTATAAGCAGGAACTTTGTCTTGTAAGTAGTAGGCGATACACAAATATTGAATTAATGAACGAGTGGGTGAATGAATAAACTTTTTACTTGTGTTCATTTACATCTCCTTACCCTGGTAGGCTCTAATTACCCGAAGACTAGAATTATGGCCGTTTAGTTGCCAGTGTACATCCATTCCCTAGCAATTACTGGTTTATTGTAGGGACTTAATAAATAAGTGAAGAATACTAAGGACTGAGAGCTTAGTGAAGAAGGAGACTTCTCTGGCCATAGCCAACCCAGGCCTCCATAAAAAAGGTTAATCTGAGGTCTTAATGGCAGAGAGGAAAGAGTTAGGATATGCATAAAGTGATGAAATCCTTAAAGCATCCTGTTCATCTGTTCAGGACCCAGTCTGGATTTGGAAGACACTTGCTTCCCAGAGAATATCCAAGAAACTAGGTGCATACTTTGAGCTTCTTATTTTCAGATTGGATCTTTTGAATTCTTATAGGCATAAATCTTAATTTCAATCCACACTTTAGTTTTCATTTGCTTAAAACCTTTGCCCTGAAGATTCCAAATGAATTCATTTATGACGTCAAAGTGCACCAAACAAGAATTGGGTTTTAGTATAAAATCTCTCACTAATTAATGGAATGACCTTGGAAACATCTCTTATCATCTCTTGTCTCATGTTTTTCATTTGTTAAATGAAGACTCTGGAAAAGAACCAACAGCTCTTAAATTGTAGATTGTGAATCCAGATCCCCTAAGAATCCCTTGGGGGCTTTGACAACCATCTTCTTTCTTTGCTCTGTTTGCCCATCTGCCACAATCCCCTGTGGTTAATAATCACTGCCAGGGAGAGCTGCAATCTGTAAGTGTATAGGGCAAAAGAAAAGTTAAGAACCACTGACTTACGTTATCTCTATCATCCTTCCCAGAGCCAAACTTCTGTGAATCTGTGAACTCTTATCTCTGTTCACTACTAAAATTTTATATTTTAACATTGCTTAAATTACTGCATCCTCAAGTCACTTCACCTCACACAAACTTATACTGTTTTTTAATCTACTGTGTGTCAGGCACTGTGCCAGGCAGTGAGAATACAAAGATGAATCTGGAATTTAGAAATGGTCTCTTCCCTCAAGGAGCTCCATCCAAGGGGAGACAAATAAAACAGAGCATGAAAAATGCTTTGATGAGGCCAAAGGAGTGGGTGACCTTAGAACACATCAAAGGGCATCAAAGCAACCCAGAAGAGGGGGTGATGATCTCGAAGATCTCCCAGTAGGTGACAAAAAACTGAATATTGATATTAATTAATCAAAGTATTGACTATTAAAGCTGCACAGCATCAGAAACATTGAATCCAAACTTGTTATATAGCACAGAGAGAAACTGAGGCCCAAAGAGGTTAACTGACTCATCCAAAGTCAGTATCAGAGTTGCATCTAGGACCCAAATAAGTAATATTGGCTGCCTCTTTTAAAAGACTCAGTTTTTGGAGAAATGTTTTCAGAACCTCTTTTTTTCATCAGTTTAATGACTAGAGTAATTAATTAATGATATTTTGTAAGACAGAAAGAAAATGTATGTATTTATTGAGTCCTCAGTGATGATACTAATAACCCATCACTCCTAAATTATACCCTCTGTATGAGCTGGTGGTGAATTTATTCAGATGCCTCCATACTCTACCCAACTTGCCTACTGAGCTATCCTGCATAACCCAAATTACACCTGCAAAGACAGGTACAGCCTGGTTTCCAACAAAAACAATACTTTAAGAATAGATCTCAGTCTTAGCACCTCCTCTCAACTGAGTGAGACATCTGAGGGATACGGTAAAAATTAAAAAGTGAAATGGCTTTATTATTACTACTAATATTATTATATTAAAATGCACAGGTATACACTCTTCTTGCAGTTTTCCCTCTTTATAATAATCGTATTTTTAAAAGACGTTTAAAAGATCGTGGGATTTAGTGACGGTAAAATATAAGAGCTCATCATATTTAGACAAATACTTGGGAAGTCCATAATTTCTAATAGCTTGCCATCTGTTTGGCTTTTACTGGCAATGGCTTTATCCTGCTTAGTGCGGATGATGATATACCAGGAGAAATCATGAATTATACAAGGGATTTCTGAACTCTTCAATTATTGTCATTAATTTACTAGTTTGCAAATCAACATTTCCAATATAAAATCAATTGGGTTTTGTTTCTTTTTTTCTTTCTTCAACTCTTACTCCAAGTAAGGTTGCTATGGGCACCACAAAACATCTGTTCTGGCGCCAACAGATTGCGTTGTCACCCACAATTTCTCCAAATAAAAAATCTCGAACTGAGTTCATTGGTTGCGCTGTGCCTCGCAGCAAGATGCTCTTTACTTTGCCCCACTGTCCAGTTTAATCCACTAGACAGAATATTTTTAGAGGCACCTCATACTAAATCATGTCTCCTCTGAGCACACCATTACCAAATGGCCGCTCAGGGTCCTAAATCCGGCCGCTGCGGACGAGGACCAGCGGGTGCCCTTAGCTGCACAGCCTTGGAACTCCAGCGCCTCTTCTTCACTAGACGTCGGAAGCCAAGAAAGAAAACCCGAACACACACCGACAAGTATCGCCCCGCACGGTGCACCAAAGCAACCCCGCACCAGATTGCAGCGGAGGACTCCATTCTTAGGATTGGGGAGGTCCTGGGGAGGAAGCAAACGCTGCTTCCCATTCAAGTCAGAGAGAGCAGGACGCACGGAGGTCGCAGGTCAGAAGTTGAATTTTAACGCAGCCTGCGCTTCTTCCCAGTGCCTTCGGCAACCCGGGCACCGCGGTGGCACCCGGCTGGGAGGGAACGAGTCTGACTGAGGGGGTGGAGGGTTGGAGGTAGGGTAGAAACTGCTAGTTGGCACCGCCGAGGAGCTGCCGGTGACGGGAGCAGGCGCAACCCACTCTACCTTTCGGGGCGCGAAGCTAGGGAGAGAGGGGTTCGGCTGCCGCGTCGCTGCGCTCACGGCCCGGCACGGCCACCGGCTCTCCGCATTGCCCTTTCGGCAGAGGGCAGCTCCCCGCCGCGGCAGCCCAGCCGTCGTGCGCCCCAGCACAGGCCATCCCCTGGGTGCGCCCTGCCGGTCCCCGGGCGGCCTTCTGGGCACCCACAACCCGACCGACCATCACCCCGCCCCTCACTCCCTGGTGCTCGGACAAACTTCCTGCGTCCTGGGGCCCGGGCAGCCCTGGCTGGCTGGCGGCTGCCTCGCTTGTCTTCTCCTGGCTCTGGCTGCAGGCGCCCTCGCCCGGCACAGCGAGCTTCCTCTCTGCCCCTCTCCAACCCCGAGCCCCGGGCGCCTAGCGGTCCCCGCGCATCCGCTTCAACAAAGCCGGAGGTGGGAAGGCGGCCAGACAAGGGGCTGGGAGTGGTGGCGGGGGCGCCCGAGCCCGGGGAAGACAACCCTCGGCGGGGTGAGTGAAGTGTTCAGGGGCAGCGGAGACGTGGCAGGGAGAGAAAGGGGAAGAAAGTATCCTGCTTTCGGCGCGAACGCCTTCTTAGCTCGTCCTCGCTCGCCCGAGCGCGTCCCTGTCCCGGTGGGAGTTAGCAGGGACATGCTGGGGGAGGCACAGGGGACTCAGTGACCCGGTGGGCGAGTCGCTCCCTTACCTCTGTCCAGAGTGAGCGGCTGGACCACTGTCAATGTCGCCATGTCTGCCGTGGGTGCCGGAGTGACGCTGGGCTTCAGCATCAGCAAGCGCTTGTAGTGAGAAAAAGAGGAGGAGATTGGAGGCGGGGGTGGAGAGGGAAAACGGAAAGGAGGGGGAGGAGGGGGAAGGAGAGAAGGTGGTGGTGGAGGAGAGGAAAGCTTGGGTGGGTTGTCAGCCAGATGGAGCCGCAACTGTTCCGCGGCGGCCAGACCTTCAGACGTGGCGCGAAGCTGAGCCGGTATCGCAAAGCGACTGCATCGCCCGGCTCGGGAACCGAAGGCTCTGCGCTA
>JAQZBX010088345.1:0-12757 GCA_029593785.1 Cabassous unicinctus | reverse complement strand
CAAGCCTAAAGCCCCGGCCTGCATTTCCAGCTCCATGGCAAATAATTCTCCCCTCCAGGTGCTGCTGTAGCCACACCCCTCCCCCAGGACACCTTTGTGAGATTTAAAAACACCCTTTCCTCAAGACATACTGATTTTATTAAAATAAGACTCTTTCCAGAAAATTGTGGCAATAAATACATGCATTTATGGTACCTGTGATGTGAATGGCTCCCCTCGGGGCTCCCGTCCACAGGCACAGCTGGTGCCAGACCCGCCCTCCTCAGCAGTCTCCAGAGTCAGGGCACTGCTGCCTACTTCCGACCTTCATGGCCTCTCACATCAGCCTCAGCCTGTTCTCTTGTACTTTTCTCTCAAAGGCTTATTATTTTTTATCTTGGCCATCTTATAGGTGAAGGTTTTTGGGTTTTTTTTGGATCTTTTTACAACATTTAATGCACATTTCTCCACCTTACTTCACACCCCTGATCTTCCCAATATCTCCATGCAAGCAAGATATGGACCGGGAAACATAGCAAAAGCAAGTCCCAGCCTCCCTTGCCCCTTCCTTAAAAAGAAGGTGAACTCTATGGGGACAGGGATTGTGTCTGTTATTCACCAGACTGACCTAGCACAGGTTTCAATAGATATTTGTTGAATTACTTAAGTGACTTTAAAGTTTTGCAAGTAAGCCTCCCTCCCCTACGTCCAGGTCTCCCATCCTAGAGTCAGAATGTGCTTTCAGGCTCAGTTTCCCATTGAGATGGCCTCCTGTGTAGGCCTTAGGGCCCACTTGCAGCACAAGAATGTAAATGAGGCTGGGGGCAGTGGTCCCTGGCCTTGGGCCATGCACACTTCTGAGTCTCAGTTGGCGGTGCCAGCCAAAACTGTGGGTTCTGACCCTCAAGTTCCGTAGCTCCACGCCTGACTCTCTGGGTGTTGGGAATCTGGTCAGGCCTGCTCTGCCTGCTCGTTGAAGTAGCTCAGGAGGGGTAAGTTTCATGAAAGCAGAGAGCAATGTCTGACCAATCAACATAGGCTCAGCACAGCCCCAGACACACAGCTGATACTCAACAAAGATTTTTTGAATCAATTATTAAATCCCTTTCCTGCTGCTATGTCTCCTTCTGCTGGACGAGTCTATCTGTTGGGACCTTCTTGACCTCCTGGCAACCAGACCCTTGGCATATTCCTGACCTCCAAGCTCTGGGCTGCCTTGACTCCAGGCCCCACATAAGACAGGGCCAGTCATTAATACCTGTGGCATTTCATTTACGTTTCAACAGACACTTCAAAGTGCTTTTCTTGGGGTTGGCTGATCATATTTCCAGAAAGGGAAGAGCTACACCTTCTGGGCTTGAGACTTCTTAGTAGTGGAAGAATTATGAAGTTTTGAATGAGAAGGAGCATAGAGGATGGTCCCAGGAATCCCAAGTCTCCTGGAAGGAAATCAATGTTCCACATTTTTCCTTGATGTTTCTGATTAAGTCAGTGAATTCTCTTGTTTGTTTTCTTTGGGGTGAGATGTTAGGAGAGTGCGTTGCTGTAGATGAAATTCTCATAGGTAAATAGCTCTGGTGTGTCTGAAGTCGTGGACAGCGAATGGGTTTTTTGCACCTGCTGGGCAGACATAAGGATGCATGCAGCCTGCTGGAGATGGGCACGGCTCTGGATCTTCTAGAGACCTTGCCATCCCAGACACCCTTCATTTTCAAGGTTACCCAACCCTAACCTCCTGTCGTGCCTACTCCCACTATTTAATCATTCCTAGTTTAGAGAAACTATTATTTAATTTTAACCCACATTTATCTTGCTGGATATTTAACGAACCAAAGTTTCCTTCCAGTAATCCATCAGGACTGACCTTTCCTGTCACTTAGCAAACTACTTTAATGACCCCCATCTTTTCTGATCTGGTTGGGAGAGGAGGGGAAAGGAAACAGGAAAATATCATTGTTTCTGCCAAGCATAATCCGTGAAGCAGGAAGCTTTAAGCTTACTGCATTAGTAGTTTGACTGAGAAGAAGGTACAAACCAGATGTAACAGAGCTAGACTAAGGAAAAGAAGCAGAAATCTCTCCCTCCTCCAGTTTGCTGGTGACCAAGAAGCAAGCTGGAGTCTCACCCCAGCCATCCCTCCTCACTCATGCACAGGCTCTGCCGTCACCTTCCTCACCTATGACCCCAGGTAGGATCCTTCTGCTTTTCCTTGTCATTCCAACCTAGAACTTCTCTCCTACTCTATTTGTTCAAGATTACCCCCATTTGACTTGTAATCCTCATATTCTTGTGTAATCCTAAGAATAGGGGAGAGGGAAATAATGGGGTGCCTTTTCATACCAAGGAATATGAGATCCCTGGGATCCATGAAATTTTAATGTAAGCATGAACCAGGAAGAGAGATGGGACAACTAAGACAAAGCTCAGCTGTAAAGCTTCTTACCTTTATGGGTATCTGCACAGTGGAATAGACTATATTTACTGGATCTTCCCATTTCTTTTTCTAATAAGAAACAAACAACAAACAAAAGAAATTATTGCCCAATCCCTGAATCACATAGACAAGGCCAGAGAGGCATTCGGGATTCAGAAAGGGGAAATCAGAGGTGGAAGAAGAGGGTAAGAGAGAAGAGAGGGTTCTGGAACAAGAATGGGTAGCAGGAAGTGCTCTTGCCAGTGACCTTTATTATACTTATTAATAACTTTTTTCAGGAAGCCATCACATTATTTTTAAACTGTGCTGTGTTTAAATAAAATATGTAAGTCCCAGGAGCTTGAGCCTCCTAATGTGGTTAAAGAATAATTTAATGTTGCAAATAAACTTTTCCACTAGCCAAAATTGCCGTTGAAATAAACCAGTGAGGGTGACTGACAGAACGAAACCAAACAACATAAAATAACAGCACAGGCCCCTTCCCTACTGAAGAAAAACGTCTTGGGTCAATTAAGTGTGTTCCTGAACATTCAGGGAATCCTGTGGCCTCCTGGGGCTGTACATTGAGCAGGGGAAGAGAGAGGATGGCTATGAAGCTAAATTTTGACATTAATCAGGCAGAGTGGAGCACAAAGCAGTCTCCCCTGTTCTCAGAATATGAACAACTTTGAAGGGTAAATAATGTCTTCTCTTGGAAAAGTTGTAGTTAAGTGTAAGAAGCAGCACCTGATTGGGATACCCCAAGGCTGGAGTAAAACTGGGGCTTTGAGGCTCCAGTGTGGAAAAGGGCTCTATGACCTCTAGTGACCAAGTCCAGGCTTCCTGGGGAGCCTTTTGAAGCTCTCCACTTATTCATGTCCCCAAATGGACTCTTGTTATTTAGGTTTCTCTAAACTTTATTCTTATGAATTTCTTTTCAAAGAGTTTCCTTTGAGTTAAGTTTGTATTCATTCACTTGAACTCAGCGGCCCACCCTTGGGAAGCCTGTGTGCCGGTCCAGGTGCCACTGGGGCCCTCGGACCCCTTGGTCCTTGAGTCGCTATCTCCAGGGCTGGTCTTCTGAGTCAGGACCCTACCCTAATGCCAAGTCCACTTCTCTGCCCTCCACACTATATAAGAGGAATCGGCCTGTTGAGTGGCCGGTGTGAGCTGTGGAGGGGAGGGGATGATTCCAGCATGAGCATTCCTGATGGGGTCAGAACCACAGGCTCTGGAGGGCACCAACTCCTGCATAAGAGACAATCCACAACGACTTGGGGAGACACAGGTGCATCGGGCTATATCTCCCCTCTCCCCTCATGGGGAAATCTCAAGTAAAACAAAGAGGGCCTCAGAGAAGAGAATCAGGCACAAGAAAGGTGGGGAAGGACTCACCTTAGGGTCAGAGGTTATGTCATCTTCTGTATTCTCTCCAGAATGGGGGCAGAAGTTGGGAATTTCCTGGTAAATGTCCATTCCCTTCTCTTCAATGATCTTTGGAACTGATTTGGGAGAGAATTAGAGCTGTCCTCTCCTACCACCCACCTCCCCTAGTGGCCCACCTTCCCACCCGGACAACCCACTTAGGATGATCAACCAGCCTGGTTTCCCTGGAACTGAAGCATTTCCCAACACACAGGACTTTCAGGGCTAAAACCAAGAAGGTCCCAGGTAAACTGGGATGGGTTGGTTTCCCTAGTCACTTTGCTTCTTGCACTATGGACCAAGGCAGCCAAAGTGGGAAGCAGCGAAGGTCAGAAATGTTCCCACAGTGCTTTCAACTGCAAAGTCTGCAATTGACACACGGCTGGTGCTTTTAAGTCCCTCCTCAACACCCCACACAGACAGTATCGGTGGGAGCCTGGGGAGCCAAATGAAGAGGGTCAGGGACACAGAACATGGGGTGTGGGGTGGACAGAGACAGACAAAGGGGTTGATTCACTTTTCTGCCTCTTAAGGCTTCTCCAGGAGGGAGGTGTCTAGACTGAGGTGGGGAGTAGAGAGAGGTCTCTGGGGTTGATCCAATGGAAAGGGCTGGGACTGGTTTGTGGGTTCTGTCAAGGATGGGGATAGGAAAGGCTGAGTGGAGGGTGCTGGTCTGTGGAGACCTCAGATATGGAGCAGAGTCAACAGTGTGGGGCCTCTCTCAACAGAAGGGCCACAGCAGTGAGTCCCTCTGGGGGCAGGAGAGGAATAGACACTGGAGAGGCGCCTGGGACAACCATGGGCTCAGGAGCAGCACTTGCTCTACTCCAGAGCTAAGGAGCAAGCTGATGGTGCTTTCCATGTGGGGACACATATGGCCTCTTCATCACTCTGTCTTTCATGCCTGGCACCAAGCCTGGCACACAGCTCAATAGATGCTTGTTGAATATGCAAATGCATGAATGGGGTGAGGACAAACACAGTACATGCCCTACTTCAGGGAAGTCCAAACCTTTTCTTTGTTCTCTCTGTATATTTGAAATAAATAGCCCCAGTGCAAGGGAAATGAGCAGGAAGAACACCAACAGGAGCCACAGAAAGACCACAGGGGCATCTTTGTCACCAGCAGCACCTTTGGAGAAAGAATGGGTGGGGCATAGGGAAGGGAGCAAGGTCAGTGAGAGAAACAGATCCAGATCCTGGAGTCACCTTCCTCCCGGCCTGGTGACTTCCCAGTGGTCTCCAGTTTTCATACAGGGCCTGTTCCCATAGGGACCCATGGCTAAAGATGGTATTTGTCCTAGGAGTGGAGGCTTCTGGAGAGAGGGGAGAGACAGTCACCTTCACAGAACTTCTGGGCAGAAATGGGGTTGGACTGGTTGCTGCTGATGGGGTTCCTGACCATGCAGATGAAGATGCTGTTGCTTTCTCCCAGAGCCCAGGAGATGGGGAGGGTAGAGCCTTCATGGGACTCATTGGCTGTCTGCCCCAGGGACTTCCAGCTGTAAGTCACATCTTCTCCTCCCTGTTCCATGAAGCATGTCAGATTTGTTACACAAGTACCATTCTCCTTGTTCTGCAGACCCATGGTGATTTGGGGCTTTGACAGGTGCTCTGTAAAAGAGAAATGGACAACCACAGGTAGAAACTATATCTATAGACCTCCTTTCTCTCAGTTATCCCTGTATACCATGCATGGGCCTGAATCTCCCTGGGTGCTCCAGAGTGGGCAGGAAGTGGCAATTCAGAGCAGAGTTCTCATTCTTATCTGGGAAAGAGAACTATCTAGGACTACGTGTCCACAGTTATATAATAATGATAATGATAATGATGCTAACAACAAAAATAATAGAAAACAACTATTTTCTATACAGCATAATAAGAAACAGTTGTCATTTATGAACATAACCATATGTCAAGCACTGACTAAATGTATAGATGTTGACTCATTTTCCCTTCTTATGGGTTTCCTATTCCCCTGTCCTCAGGCTTCCTTGAAGAGGCTTCTGCTTTACTCTCCAGGAGAGAGCAGTATTTGAGTAACACTTCTGGTCCTACTTTCTATCTTATGTTCACCCTTTCTCATCAGAGGACAAACAATGGTTTGTTGGTGAGCTGGTGAGAGTCTGACATCCATCAACTACATTCCTCTACTCGGTGGGTTGGAGCTGTTAAAGATTACTCTTTCCATGTGGTTTGCCCTTTTCCCTCCCAGGCTAGTTCGCATGCATAATGCATGTCTCTGCTACCTTCAACTATGTCTCTGTGGAGGACACACCTGGATCAAAGTACATGTACTGCCTCCTACAAGCAAGTCTGAAGGCCCATTTCCAAGCATCCCTGATATTAGGGCTCAGTGAGTATAAGGCTGCTATGCCCCGGGTAGCTGGTTGAGTAGTTGTTGTTCAGCTCCTCTGGATGGGCACCAAGGCCTAGACTGAAAATTCCTATTTAGCTTTATAAAAAATAAAGCCGACAGTTTTATCTTCCTTCTGATTCTTGTGCCAATTTCCAAATTGTATAGAATCTAGAGAGGAAGAGGTGTGATTGATGCATAAATCATAATAAACATCTTAAGGTAGGTATTAGCTTCCTTCCCATTTCAAGTATGATAACTAAGGCTCAAAGAGATTACATAACTAGCAAGTAGAGAACCCAGCATTTGACTCAGGTCTGTGAGATCACCAGTCCCTATATCACTCATCTGCTGTACCACACTGCCTCTTACAGAGTCCATGAGCAGGAAGGGACCTCAGCGGTCAGCTACACCAGCTTCATCCACGCGAGAACCCCCTCTCCCACTTTCTTTGACAAGGGTTTTTCCAGCCTCTGCTTGAGCTTCTCCAGTGTCTGGGAGTGCACCACCGCACCCAGGTACTAGAATTGATTCTGCTCACCGTAGATGCGCAGCTCATATCTCTGGGTGACAGTTTTCTGGTGTGAGCTGTGTATCTCCACATGGTAGGCACCGGAGTCATTCTTCCTCAGTTTGCTGAGAATCAGGGAGTAGTTTTTGCTTAGGAAGCTCACCCTGTCTTTGTTACTTCTTTGGGTAACTATGATATTGTCCGACTTGTTTCCCTCTCCTAGCTGTATGGTGACGAGAGTTGTGCTGAAGACCCAGACGATGCTGTCAACCTGCTGTTCTGAGACATTCAGAGAGAACGTCACGGACCCGCCAATGGCACCAACCAGCTTCATCAGGGCTCCAGAGGCTGCTGGCCCTGCAGACACAGAGAAGGAACCTTAAAATAAACTTGAGTTCTTGACCTTGCCACCAATTACTCACTCCCTTTGGGCCCTGGGAAGGTCCTGAGAAACTCCTCAGTCCAACCCAAACAGCCCCAGGGGAAACCTTTCTGAACTTCACTCACTTGAAGGCATTGAGGTGAGAACTCTCTGCCTGAGAGAGATGACTGCAGCTGACCCCACCCCATTCCCAGAGGCTGAAAAGATCGAGCTCTGAGATAGACCCAGAAAGTCCAGCTCCAGCCTGGTGAAGTTCTCCTGGAGGGACCAGGCAGGAGGTGACTGTCCTACCCTCACCTTATGACTCCCAGGTTGCTCCTGGGAGGGCTGATTCTGATGGAGACAGAGCCGGCAGTCACCTGCCTGACCTGGGGGCCTGGGTTCTCAACCCTGGATCAGCACATTGGGAGGAGCCATGTAAGTTCCCAATGACAGCGATAGCTTGGAAGGCTGAGAATGATACATCCTTCTGTTTTTAGCCAGATTGCAGGGGATTCAAGGTCATGCCCAGCTGAGACTCTCACCCGCTAGGTTCCAGTATTCTTTCTCGAGCAGGAAGGCAAATGGTGAGTGACGGGGAGTTCTGCGACACACCCAGCCTACCTCGTGGTGTTCACCACACAAATCATCAGAACTATAACAGGGCTTCACTGCCCCAGGACTGTTTTTGTTCACCACAATCTCAGTGTACCCCAGAGAGTATTCCTTTCTAACAAAGCAGCTATGAATGGCAGGTGCTGGAACTTCCAGGAGTGGTCAAATGAGCATTTCCAGTGAACAGGTGCATGGAGCGACTCATCCTCTGGGTGAAAAGATCTGAGGACCCGACCGTCCCCATTTCAAAGTCTCATGGAAGCGCAGAGCAGTGATGGACTTCAGGTAGGGGCTAGCGGTTTAAAAGCACCTACTGTGATCTCCTTCCACCCCCGTAAACAATCCTTAGAGAAAAGATTTTACGGAACAGGAGCCCAAGGCACAATGTCATCTAATAGCTTACTCCACCACACAGTGGCAGAGCTCATCCTGTCTGCCTCCACGCCAGGAGCCGTTCTGGCAACGCTGTACAGACTCTCTTTCACTTGATGGAAGCCACTCCTTCACTTAACCTTGACTGAATGCTTGTTATAGTGCAGGGACTGCTGCACTTTGGGGGCTGTTTTTCAGGTGAGAAAACGAGATAGCAGAGATGGAAGAACTTATTCAAGGTTCACAGAAATAGTGGCAAAACTAAAACTAGAACGTTTCCTTAAAATTATTTTCACTTCCTTCCCTTAAGGTGTCAGGTTGAAATAGTTAAGAGGAACTTTCTTAAAACGTCATAGAAAACACAAAAGGAAAGAAACAAAGGAAATAGTTTAACCCCCAATACAACAGCCAAGCTGTAAGTTCCTGACAGTTGAAATATAATGCTGCTGCCATAGGTCTTTGCCTTCCTGGGTCCCTTCCTCCACAAAAATATTAAAAATTATATTTTGCAATGTGGTGCATAAAGGTGAATGTAATCCATACTTGATTTGTTATTATATATTCATTATTATTGTATTCATTTTCTTCCAATTTTAAAGGAAATTAGAATGAAAACCATCACGGGCCCTAGTGCTGCACTTTCTGTGCTTAACTGGCTCTGGGCTATTGTTAGGCATCCAGGTACCATTTCATTTTACAACCTGTTAGTCCATAATATTTCCTGCTACCCCAGTTTTGATGTAATTCATGCTTCTTCTGGTAAAGAATCTGGACTGGCTTATCCAGATAGCTAAAATTACTTCATTAGAGATTTATTACATTGGTCCCTGTTAAACATGAACTACTTTGGCAAGAGCTCCCAAATAATACTAGTCACCACGTATTAAGGATCTACTCTGTGCCAGACATTTATTGTAAAGATTATGCAGAATACTTAAAGCAGTTTGGGGATTTTGATCCTTTTACCCGGGAATGGGCAATTATGGCCCATGGGTGAAATCGGCTGGTTGCCAGTTTTTGTAAGTAAAGTTTTATTGGAACACAGCCATGCTCCGCTTACAAATTGTGCATGGCTGCTCTCATGCTACAATGGTGGAGCTGAGTAGCTGTAACAGAGATTGTAGTCTACAAAGCCTAAGATACTTACTTTTTGGCACTTTATAGAAAAAGTTTGCTGATGCCTGATTTTGCAAATGAGAACCCCGAGAGCCAGAAACACTAAGAACTTGTCCAAGGTGATGAATTGAGGATTTACCCAACATCTCTCTAGCCCCGAAGCCTGGACTCTTTCCTTTAAAGGCTCTGTGGCATTTGCCCTGGAGGCACTAGTACCAGTTCAAGCCCTCTTCATAACCCTTCCCCATCCTGCTCAAGGACTCAGGGGTCAAATCCAAAGCCCTTGGGTCTCAGGGAACCCCCAATTTCCCCTTCATGTCCTTTGCTGACCTTCTCTCATGCACAAGTTGCTCTACCAGCATCAGGGGGTGAGAAAATCTGATGCGTACAAATGTTGACCTAATCCCTGGATTACAGACCTGAGGTCGCTACCAATTCTTCACCAAATTTGTCTCCCAAAGTGCTGGTTTCTTTCTCTGGGTAAATATCTTTTAGGAGCTGACTCTTGTTTTCAAACATATTTTTTTCCCCCTAAAATTTATCAGTTAGTACATATATACTTAGGGTCCTTTGAAACTTTATCAAATCATCTTTTGATAAAGTAATCCGATTTTCCAAAAAGTTGCTCTTCCTATTTCCTTAATACTAAAGCCAGGATGGTTTTTCTACTGCTTTCTCTATGGTCATCTCAAGGAGTGTTACAATAGTTTTAATAAGTTTTACAGATGAAATCAGTTTCATTTTGAATTTTTGATTGATCAATTCACACGTTCCTTCTTTCACTCCAACAATGGAGGTGGAAGAGGTGCATACTTGGAAGGATTGGGTGTCACTTGTCCCCAAGTGGGTGCAATCTCTGAATTTAGGGCAACCTTCAAATTCCACTTGCACATTCACATTAGGTTTTGGGGGCATGTTTAAGACAGAGAGGTGGCAAATCTGCAAGGATATGCCTTTAGCAAGCATGCATACATTTAAGCCAGGGACAATGACTTCTTTCATCCTTCTACCCGTGTGGTGCTATATTTTTGTACCAGGATATGAGAATTGTGTGGAAGTGTAAGAAAATGTCTTCAGATTAACTGTTTCTTGTTAGAATGTAATTGGAGGGTGACATAAGGAAAATTGCTAACATGTGCCTGGATGGAGCATATTGCTCTATCTTAATTGCAACTTCAGGGTGGGAAGAGGGATCATGAAAGAAGGAAGTAGTCCTGTGCTATTTTCTAAACGTGGGTTCAGAGGAGGGGGCAGGGGAGCTCTAACCAGTTTTGTTTCCCCTTGTTTTTTGACTGGGAAAAGAAATCTAGAAATGTGACTTCTTTGTGTAGGCTGAGATGATGCTATCCTTCCTGTGGTGGTCTGTCCCCCTGCAGTGTGTGATGCCACGGAGTGTTACATGTGTAGGCAGGTTGCACTTGGCAGGCCACTCATTCTTTCCTCCCTTTAACAAGAAGCTACTGAGTTCCATCTTTGTGCAAAACACTGTGTTAGGTGCTGGAGATACAACTGGTGAACAAGATAGTCATGATCCTTGCTCTCACTGAGTTTCTAGCAGGTAAGACAGTCATTAAATAAGTAATTACATTGTTAAGGAAGGGGAAGTACCAGGTACTGTGGGAACATGCAATGGGGAGACTTAACTTGATCTGGGGATCAGAAGACTCTCTAGACAGAGATTGAGTGGCTGTCAAGAGCTGCCTACAAGGCCTTGGGAGATTGGGCCCCATGAGACTCCTTCAACATTCTCAGAAGTCTACCTTTCCACCTAAAAGTTTAGTGAATGCTGCAGGTTGCCTCCTCTGCATCCATTTCATTTTGTAGCAGCCAGGTGGTTTGGGTAAGACTGACCAGCACCCAGCTCAGGCGATAACCTTCCTCTGGCACAGTAATTAGTTCAGGCATGTCACATGACCTGGGTTGGTCCTATTTGAGACCATGCAAAGCTGTGTGAAGATATGAAGCTTGGTACCACCACCTTCTTGGCTGCCATCAGCAGTTGGGTCTCCTCCCTTTTCTGACCCTCCGCTCACTCTCCACCTCATGTTTTTGTTTGTGCTTTTTTTCCTATCTGCCCATCTAAATCTTATTTAAGATCCAGCCCTATCCTGAGGAAGTCTCCAATTCTTTCTTACATCCATCTCTTGAAAATCCACCACTAGTGTTGCTTCAGTTTCCCCTTTTAAGTTCCCCAGAAGGAGATGTCCCACTGGGTGGTGACTGGACATAGCATTTTGCTGTGAACTAGCCAGTGGCTGGTGCACAGGCATTAGGTTCCAGATCATCTGGTGTTGGGTTCATGGGGCCCAGGCCAGAGAAGGGTGGAGATGGTGGACAGAAGAGCTCTGGGTTCCATCCTGGTTCCTCCATACTAACTCCAGCAACCAACAGTTGGTATCACTCTGTAGTTTGTAATCCAATTTAATGGGTATTATCTCTATTGAATCTCACAGCATCCCCCTGAGTTAGAGGTAGATTCAGCTCTATTTTATAGATGAAGACTCTGTGGCTCTGAGAGGCTGAGTGACATTCCCAAGGTGCCAAACTAGGGAGGGACAGAAGTGGCAGAAGCAGGATGAGAAGTTAGTTACCTCTGACTCTGAGGTCTGTGCTCTTTCCACTGCATTCTGTGGCCTTGCCAAATACCGCTTTGAGTTTCAGTTTCCAGAACTCTTATAGGAGAGAAATAATGCCATCTATTTGTCAGGATTTTGGGGAAGATTAAAAGTGAATGTGGATTTGAAAGCATTTTGAGAAGTACAAACCAGCCTAACAACACGGTGGGAGGTGGGAGAGAAAGGCAAGGATGGTGTCATAAGATACCAGCCTTGAGGAGGGTTCCCATTTTTTCATCTCAGTTCTGCAAGGATAGCTAATAGTGAGAAAGAGATTTCCCAAAACCTCTTTGGATGACTTCTCAGCAAGGTGAGCCAGGAGGTGAAATGGTGAGTGAATGTCCCCCAGCTAACTTATATTTGGAGGTGGATGGAGCTGGGTAGGAGCCCCTTTGCTTTTTGCCCTGCTTAAAACTCAGATATTTGTGGTCCCAGGAGAGTCAGCTCTCCATAACAGGAAGGGACATCTCCTCTCCTTTCCCACTTCCCTTTCCTTGGTTATCACCTCATCCCCTTCCCCAGTTACCCCAAGCCTCACATTTTGAGTGGGGGAAGAGGGCCAAATTATGAGAAAGGCTACATGATTAGTGCAGCCAGAAGCAAGGGATGGTGAGCCAGAAGGAAGACTTCAGGGTAGGACAAGATGCTTCCCAGCCCAGTCCCCAAGCACCTCTCTGAGTACTTGGTGCCTCTGTGAGAATGCACCAGCATGTAGTGACACTATCCTCCTGGAAACCTAGGACCAGAGCATCTCAGAGCTGAGAGAAATCTTAGGGACTACTTTGTCCGGTCCCATTTCACAGATGAGGATGTTGATGCCCGAAGGGTTGGGTGATGTGCCCAAAGTCAGCGGAAGGGAAGCGGGTGTGGCTCAGTGGATAGAGCCCCCGTTTATCATATGGGAGGCCCGGGTTCGCGTCCCGAGGCCTCCTTGTGAGGGCACGCCGGCCTGAGTGGTGCGGTGGGCTGATGCAGCAACCTCATGGCAGGAAGC
>JAQZBX010088344.1:0-12754 GCA_029593785.1 Cabassous unicinctus | reverse complement strand
TAGACTTTTATTCCATTATTACCTTCCTACTTCCTAGTCATAGGAATTGATTAAATCCTTTCTGAAACTCCCAAATATATCATTATGATGATGTGGTAATATTTATTGAGTATATAACCAAGACTGTGGGAAAAAACCCACAAAACTATAGCCTAAATAATACTTAAAACACTGTGCTAGCCTAATATTATGAGTTCCTATGATGTTATATCAATTTTCACTTCCTATTGCCGACTAGATCCTCTATGTGAAATGACCTTCCATTATTATCATCCTGAATTTACACTAGGTGAAAAATACCAGGGAAATTATCCTACATCACCTCAAATCACACCTGCATATTGCTTTGCTTATTTTTATTTGAAAATTTGTGTATTTGAAGAGACTTTGAGATTGAAGTAAAAGTTTACTCTTCTCCCAATGAAATTCACTTTTTCCTCAAAAGATACTTGTCCTATGACTCCACAAGATCATTTGCATCAGAACAAAGTAATCAAATTGTTAATGATTAAGTGTGAATTTATCAATCAATCCAATAATTTGGGGACCTCATTTTCTAATAAATCATGCAAAGAGATCTATTACAGCTCTACTGGAGCAAAGGCATATTTGATAGCAGTGTGGTTTAAATACATACTCAAATGTTCTGTAACAGCAGAAACAAACAAACAAATTTTCAGAGACAGTGCTGTTTATAATATGGACACTGTTATCTCAAAAAAAATTAAGCTACTTATAGCCACAGCATTTTAAAATTACTGTCCTGATATTTAGCTTTCTAGATAATTTTCCTGCAATAAAGAAAAAATATACTATTTCAAAAGTATTTCTATATATCCATGTCTTATAATATTAACAGATTTGCAGCATTCCAGGATCATTTTTAAGGTTTTTACCACTCAAATATGTGTTTCAAATTATTAGGTAAATTTTTAATCAAGTTGGTACCCTAGTTCCTCATGATAATTTTTCATTCAAATTAACAAAAAAGAAAATTACTGTGAATATTTATGTGAGCAGTAAGAACAAGGATACACTCAATTATACCAAAAAACATATGGCTAATCATTCATTCAATACATAATATGAAAAGATATCAAGTTAATCCCACTTTTTCTTATTTTTCCTAAACATATTAAGTACATGATGAGGCAACAGTCTCACAGGATTTTCACTTTTAAAAGTCAATATGGTATTTGGGTGGAAGATGGTGTCAGTATAGGTGGGCTCTCACCATTTCTCACACAGAGGATGGCTGATTGGGGACAGAATCCTGCCCAGATGGTCTGTTCTGGGAGCTTGCAGAGCAAGAACATTGGGGATATCAATCTGGAGGGAGATGGACAGCGAGGTGGACTGCTCAATATAAACTTGTGAATTTTTTCCCCAGCTGGAAATCGTGGCCGCAGATGGCTAAGCCCCACTCTCCCAGCAAACCAGTGAAAGGGAGCCCTCTCTGAGAGTGGGAAGTTCCTGGCAAAGGGTGAGAGGGGATTTTTTCTGTCAGTTTGGCTGCCTGGACTCCCTTACAGGTTTTCGGGATCAAACCAGGCAGCTAGAATTGGTGCCGGCCGGAGGGGAGATGCAAATGTGCTGAGGAAGCTTGATTTACCTAACAGCCGTGGGACACAGAGGCTTGGCTTGGGGAGGGGAGGAGCCAGCCAATTTTATAGTTCCATGAAGAGGATCACAGTGTCAGCTCCCCTGGGTGGAGGGGGGTTAGGCATTGGGAAGTGTTTTATAAGTTTCCACGAGCCTATTTAGGGTCCCCTTGGTGGAGGGAATGGTCCAGAAGAGGCCTCCTTTTGGGTCCCTTATTTCTTCAAAGAAAAATTTTTTTAACTTAATCACTAAAATCTACCTCAAAACCTGCAGAGAGAAGGCTTCAGGGTAATTGATTGATGAACGCAGAATGAGAGGCTCCAGAAGGGCCCAAGAAGTAATTCTGTTCTTCCTTAGCTTTGTTTGACTGCATGCTTGTGTGTTTGTTTGGTTTTCCTTGATTGTTTGTTTCTTGCATTTCTTTCCTCATTGCTCCCCACACCCTTTTTTTAAATTAGGTTGTGCTACCTTCTTTCTTCTTTGCTGTACTTCTTCTTCCTTGATTTTCCATTGTCTGTGTATAGTGATTTTGTCTACCAACACTATCTCTTTTCCTTCCTTATCTTTCCACCTTCTGGTTTCTGTTGTTGCTCTTACAGTCCATGTTTTTTCATTAGTCCTCAACTTCATGGGTGTCAATTTCTATCCTGTCTATTCTGTTTTCGTTTTGTTATTATTAAATTTTTCTTTTCAGGACTGTCTTTAATCTTTCCCTCTCTCCTCATCATTCTGGTATTTTAAATCATACATATTTGTCTCTATTTTGTTTCCCATTCCATTGTAACTACTTCACTTTTTCTCCCTATTACTCTACACTGCCAACATGAGTGAAATATTCATTTACCTAAGTGTGATATGGCCCCTCTTCTAACTTTTATTAATATTACTATTACCCATTTTCCTTTCATACCTCTTTCAATTACTCTGGCTCTAATCTTTTTCCTTCAAGGGAACATAGAAAAAAGCAAGGAAATACAAGAAGAACAAATTATCAAAGAGAAAACTTAACACACACACAGAACCACCAGCTAAATAAAACACTAGAGCAGAGAGAGAAGCTAATCAACTGAAAAAATCCATCAAGATAAAATGATGACAAGAGGGCAACAAAAAATTACAAAGCATACTGAGAAACAGTAAGACATGGTCCAATCCAATGATCAAACTAAAACCAGGAAGAGATGCAGAACATCAAACGACTAATCAAAACTGTCCAAACAAATATCATAGACCAACTTAATGAAGTGAAGGAAGAGATTAAGGATATTAAGAAGACACTGGGAGAACATACTGAATAAATTGTTAAAATACCTAAAAAGATAACAGATATGGTTGTGATGAATGTCAAAATCCAAGAAATCAAAAAGATGCTGCATTCACATAACAGCAGATTTGAACAGGCAGAAGAAAGAATTAGTGATGTGGAAGACAGTACATCTGAAATATGAAATACTATACAAATAGTATAACAGATAGATAAAAAAGATTGAAAAACTCCTGCAAGGAATTAGGGATTTAACTGACCACACAAAATGCACAAACATATTCATTATCGGCATCCTAGAAGGAGCAGAGAAGAGAAACAGAACAGAAGGGGTGTTGAAGGAAATAATGGCTGAAAATTTCTCAGTCCTATTGAGGGAGATGAATGTATGTGTCCAAAAAGCACAGCACACCCCAAACAGTATAAATCCCAACAGTCATACTCCAAGACATATAATTATCAAAATATTCAATGCTCAAGAATAAGAGAAAACATTCAAGGCAGCAAGAGAAAAGAGAACCATAACATACAAGGGAACCACAATAAGATTAAGTGCTGATTTCTCATCTGAAACCATGGATTCAAGACCACAGTGGTATGACATAGTCAAGGTACTAAAAGATGAAACTTTCAGCCAGAATTCTCTATCCAGCAAAGATGGCATTCAAAAATGATGGAGAGTTCAAAATATTCACAGATAATTAGAAATTAAGAAAATATACCAATAAGATATCTGCACTTGAAGAAATACTAGAGGAAGTTCTACAGGTTGAAAAGAAAAAACAGGAGAGAGATAGTTGGAGGAGAGTGTAAGAACAACTAAAAAGACAAAAAGAGAAATTAAAACAACATATAACATAAATTAACCCAAAGAAAATATGGCTTATGTAAGAAATACTTTGAGAGTAATTACACTGATTGTTAATGGATTAAACTCACCAGTCAAGAGACAAGGTTGGCAGAATGGATAAGGAAATGAGACTCATCTGTATGTGTGTGTAAAAGAAACCCACCTTAGACCCAGGGATTCAATGAGGCTGAAGGAGAATGGCTGCAAAATAATTTTACGAGCAAACAATAACCAAAAAAGGGGAAAGAGTAGCTATCCTAATATCGGACAAAATAGACTTTAAAAGCAAAACTATTGTAAAAGACAAAGATGGACACTATATATTAGTAAAAGGGGTAATCTTCCAAGAAGAGAGAGCAATCATAAATATTTATACACCTAATCAGGGTGCATCAAAATATATGGGGGAAACACTGGAAAACATAAGTGGAGAAATAAATGCCTCTACAATTATACTAGGGGACTTTAATATACCATAATCACCATTAGACAGAACATCTAGACACATAATCAATAAAGAAACAAAGACTCTGAAGAATACATAAGAGGACCTGGACCTAATAGACATATACAAAAGCTACACCTGAATACAGCAGGATATACATTCTTCTTGAGTGCACATGGATCATACTCTTAGATAGTCCATATGCTAGGCCACAGAACAACTCTCAATGAATTCAGAAAGATGGAGATTATACAAAGTAAATTCTCTGACTATAGTGGAATGAAATTGAAAATCACTAAGGGCCAGAGAAACAGATTAGGCACAAAGATATGGAATTTAAGCAACAAACTCTTAGACAAGCAGTGGGTCAAGGAGGTAATCTCAAAGAAAATCAGTAACTGTCTTGAACCAAATGAAAATGACAACACAACATATCAAAACCTATGGGATTCAGCCAAAGCTGTACTGAGAGGGAAATTCATAGCCATAAATGCATATATTGAAAAAGAAGAAAGAGCTAAAATTGAAGACCAAACAGAACACCTGTAGGAAATCAAAAAGCAACAAGAAACTAACCCCAAAGAAGTAGAAAGAAAGAAATAACAAAGATTAGAGCAGAACTAAATGAAATTGAAAATAAGAAAGGACTGGAAAAGAGCTCGTTCTTTGAGAAAATCAATAAAATTGACAAATCCTTAGCCAGACTAACAAAGAAAAAGTGAGAGAAGATGCAAATACACAAAATAAAGAATGAAGGAGATATCACTACTAACCCACCGAAATAAAGAGCATCATAAGAGGATACTTTGAGAATTTCTATGCCAAGAAGAATGATAATTTAGAGGAAATGGATAAATGCCTAGAAACTCACAAACAGCCTACATTGATGAAAGAAGAAATTGATGAACTCAACAGTCCAGTTACAAGTAAAGAGATGGACTCAGTCATGAAAAATCTCCCAACTAAGAAGAGCCCAGGATCAGATGGCTTCACAGGTGAATTCTACCAAACATTCCGGAAAGAGCTAACACCAATTCTCCTTAAGCTCTTCCAAAACCTAGAAGTAGAAAGAACATTGCCTAACTCATTCTGTGATATCAACATTACCCTAATACTAAAGCCAAACAAAGATACCACATGAAAGGAAAATTACAGACCAATTTCTCCAATGAACACACATGTTAAAGTCCTGAACAAAATTCGTGCTAATCACATTCTACAATCAAAAGAATTACACAATATGACCAAGTGGGATTCATCCCAGGTATGCAAAGATTTTTGAACATATGAAAATCAATCAATGTAAAAACCATATAAACACATTGAAAGAAAAAAATCACATGATCATCTCTATAGATGCAGAAAAAGCATTCAACACAACACAGCACTCCTTGCTCGAGCACTGATGCAAGAAAAAGATATAAAAGCATCCAAATTGGAATAGAAGAAGTAAAAATTTCATTATTTGCAGATGACATGATCTTATATGTAGAAAGCACTGAGAAATCTACAACAAAGTTTCTAAAACTTAGAGGATTTCAGTAATGTCACATGCTTTAAGATCATGCTCAAAAATCAGCAGCATTTCTGTACACCAATAATGAGCAATGTGAGGAGGAAAACAAGAAAAAAAATATCAATTACAAGAGTAACTAAAAGAATCAAACACATAAGAATAAATTTAACTAAAGATGTAAAGGACTTATACACAGAAAACTGCACAACACTGTTAAAGGAAATCAAAGAAGGCTTTAAGAAATGGAAGAATATTCCCTGTTTATGGATAAGAAGACTAAACATCATCAAGATGTCAATCCTCTCCAAACTAATCTACAGATTTAATGCAATCCAAATAAAAACCAACACTGTATTTTTTAAGGAATTGGAAAAACTAACTACAAAATTTATTTGGAAGGGCAAGAGGCCCTGAACTGCCAAAGATATATTGAAAAGAAAAATGAAGTTGGAGGTATCACACTACCAGACTTTAAAAGATACTACAAAGCTACAGTCGTGAAAACCACATATTGGCACAAGGATAGACACATTGACCAATGGAACCAAATTGAGAGTACTGATATAAACCCTCACATATACAGTCATTTGATATTAGACAAGGACACCAAGCCCACTCAGTGAGGAGAGAATGGCCTCTTCAATAAGTGGTGCTTGGAGAACTGGATATCTATATCCAAAAGAATGAGAGAGGAACACCCCCTCACACCTTATACAAAAATCAACAGAAGATGGATCAAAGATACAAATATAAGAGCTAAGTTAAGACCTTTGAGGATAATGTAGGGAAGCATCTACAGGGCCTTGTGATAGGAAATGGTTTCATGAACTTCACACCCGAAGCAAGAGCAGCAAAAGAAAAAATTGATAAAAAGGATCTCCTCAAAATTAAAAACTTTTGCATGTCAAAGGATGTTACCTAGAATATAAAAAGGCAGCCTACTCATTGGGAGAAAATATTTGGCAACCATATATCTGATAAGAGCCTAGTAGCCTGCATATATAAAGAAATCCTATAACTCGAAAATCAAAAGACTAACAACCCATTTTAAAAATGGGCAAGTGACCTGAAAAGACACTTCTCCAAGGCAGAAATACAAATGGCTAAAAAGTACATAAAAAAATGCTCGACCTCTCTAGCTATTAGAGAAATGCAAATCAAAATTACATTGAGATACCATCTTATACCCATTAATGGCGGTTACTAAAAAACAGCAGACTATAATGTTGGAGACGATGTGGAGGAATGGGAACCCTCATCCACTTCTGCTGGGATTGTGGAATGGTCCAGCCACTGTAAAAGACAGTTTGGTAGTTCCTCAAAAAACTAACTATAGATCTTCCATATGATCCAGCGATTCCAATGCTGGGTATATACACAGGAGAACTGAACGCAAAGACATGAACAGATATATGAACACCAATATTCATAGCGGCATTGTTCACTATTGCCAAAAGTTGGAATCAACCCAAGTGCCCATCAACAGATTAATGTATAAAGAAACTGTGGTACATACATACAGTGGAATATTATTCAGCCCTAAGAAGGAATAAATTGCTAACATGTGGGATAACATGGATGAATCTGGAAGACCTTATGGTGAGTGAAGCAAGCCAGGCATTGAACGATGATCAATACATGACCCCACTGATATGAATTAAGGAAATCAGGCAGTCTCTGCGAACTATTGTCTGAAAGATAGGTGTACAAGAAAGAGAAAGTTGTGAGTCATCACCCATATGGACATAACCTATGGTAAAATGATAGAGTGTAGTTGTGTATTGAAAGGATAGGGCAGGAGGGTAGTGATATATTTAGTTGGGTGGTCAGGGTCGACAGGTGTGCTGCTTGGGAGGGGTGGGTTAGAATACTCAGGATACTGAGGGGAGAGCTGAAATAGACCGTTTGGCATCTCTTAAGAACAATGTCAGTTGAGGACAAACCAGTGTGTCATGACCTCTTGTTGCATGTAACTATGAATCTTGTCATCCAATTAGTCAAGTCAGGATGTCATCATGGGCCCCAGGGGAATGGGGAGGAAAGAACAGAATAGATCAAGCAGGGGTATTTAGTGGTCAGTGGAAATGTTTTTCATTACCTTACAGTGATGGACACAGGACATGGTAAATATCATCCAAATTTATAAAAGTGTACGATCTATAATTTAAACCATACTGTAAACCATTGACAAAGTTTAGTAGCTGTGTTTCACTATCTGTATATCAGTTATAACAATGCTACCATCCACATACAAAAAGGCTTTTATATGGGGTGAGGAAAGGGAGAGGAGATTGGGTATATGAGAGAGTTTTGTATTCGGTGTGTGACTTTGCTGTGACCTAAAATTTCTTTGCAAATTAAATGAAAAATAGTGAGACACTTGGGAGTGAAAGGGGGAAGGTGCCACAGTACAGACTCGACACCATATATTGCAGTGATGAAAGGCAAAATGTTAAAAAAAAATTTGTTTATTATTTTTTAAATTTTTTCTCATTTTTTGAATAACCCAATCCTTTAATTTTATTTTAGTTTTAGTTTTTTTTTTAAGTTTTCATGTATTTTATCTCTTACATTTAAAAACCATTACTATTTCATTTTCCTATTAATTGCATTTCACTACTGTATTGGCTTCATCTTTAAAGAAGCTTTGGATTACAAAAGGTTTATAAATGGGGATCGTTGGTGGAGGGGTGTCAGGGAGGGGGGTTGCATAGGAGGAACATCAACTGAACATATATAAAAGGTATATAAAATTGTTCAAATGCTCACAGGGCATGGTCACAGTGGATGGAGAACCACTCAATAAATGAGAGAATACTGAATTCCCATCCTGGACAGATCTGCCATATTTTCCAAGGGAGTAGCAACAGTCCCCCAAGTGCAGCGGCAATGTCTGGCAAAGGAGGAAGATCCACTGATGGGCTCTTGTTATTGATGACTAACCTTATGAGGCTTGGCTCTTGAAATTGAAACTTAGCCTATTGTTATGGGGTGCCTAAGGGTTGCCTCTTGAGAGCCTCCTTGCTGCTCAAATGTGGTCTCTCTCTAAGCCAAGCTGTCCACATGAATTTATTACCTTCCTCCCAGCGTGGGACATGACTCCTGGGTATGAGCCTCCCTGGCAATGAGGGATTGATAACAAGTGCCAATGGGCAATACAACTGTAAAAAAAACCTCAAATAAATGGGGGAAAAGGTAAAGACAAATGAGTTCATATGGCTAAGTGACTTCAAAGTGAGTCAGGAAGTCATCCCAGAGGCAACGCTCATGCACATCTCAATAAGACATCATAGTCTTCCAATGTGAATGCACCCCAAACAGAGGGTCTCCTGAGGGCTGTGTAGACATCCAGGTCTTATATCAGGGTGAACAGCCTCAGAGTTTTGCACCTTATCAGTGGGTCCTACTTTGGAATCCTTGCTCCTGAGAGTGACAGAGTTACAACCAAATATGTCTTCCCTGCACATGGTCCATTTGTCCCTTCTATTCAAACCTATATGTGGTGCCAGAGTTTGTAGGTGTACTTCAAGAGGCAGAGTATTTGGGCTGTCCAAGTGCCATCTGGGCCCGGAATTTCAGTGGAGCTGCAACTCCTAACCTACAGCTCAATGGACTCACCCTGGACACCTGGTTGGGAGATGATGATGGACAATGGCCATCCTAGGGAATGGAGTATGTTTGCAGCTGCAGGCAGAATGATCCCATCCATCTTATCTATGAGATATAAGCCCCCTCTCACTTGGAGGTGGAGTGGACTTCACCATCTCAGACTCCTCAGGATTGGGGGAAGAGCTATTGATTAGAGTGGACTTACTGGTATTCTGTTATAGAAATATTGTGATTCATGCAGTGGAAGTAATTACAACATTAATGTGGAGCCATTGGCCACCAGGTGCTGTAGGGGCAGGGAGAGGGAAAAGCAGTTGTAATAAAGGGGCTTTTTCCGAATTTGGGAATTATCCTGAGTGACATTGTAATGACAGATATAGGCCATTTTATATCATCATACAACATGCAAAACTGTGTGTGAGAGAGTGTTGTCTACAATGTGAACTATGGTCCATGCTTAGTGGAAAAGCCCCAAGATATGTATATCTATTGCAGGTGATGTGCCACACTAATGAAAGATATCTATGTGGGAGTTTCTGGGAGGAGTAGGAGGTGGGGCATATGGGAATACCTACAATTTTTGAGTAACATTTATGTAATCTAGTTATCTTTAAAAAAAAATTATTATGAAAAAAAACAAAAACAAAACAAAAAATCAATATGGTACATTTGCTTAGTTAACTCTCAAGTTAATGTCTTTTCACTGTTAATATTTCAACTCAATTATCGTTCCCTCAACCATGAATTCATTGACTTCCCTGCCTCCATGGGAGATCACTGTTGTATCATTTGGCAAATTCATCATTTAATATTTTTTGTTGTGAACATTTGACTAATATCTAACTATATCCCTGCACAGATCCAGTTGAAACAACAATTGTCTTATATGTCCACATAAGTGGATCCTCAGTCCATAATATCACACCTGGAACATAGTTTATTCTGAAAATATTTTATGAGTGAATGGTGAGTAGTGTTTAATAGCAATTGTTATTATGTGCATGCAGCTTTGTTTTTACTGGACATCATATAAATTCATTACATATACTATGACATTTATCTCAAAACTTCTTTAACAGGTGGTTCCATTATCATCTATAATCATGATTGATTGAAAAGAGGCACATCAGTTATAAAGACTTTTCTGGGGTCTATAAAGCTCTTAATAGTGATACCAGGATTCAAACCTAAACTTCCTGGCTATAGAGTCCTTCTTTTGAAACACTTTATTATATAGAATGAAACAAAATCCTGATCTTTCTACTTTGTAATCACATTATCAGACTACACATAATGTCACATAAAGTAGTAAAGGAGATTATATTGTCTGTTGTGGAAATAAGTGAACAAAAGGAATCTATGTAAAAAGTACAGTGTTTAGAAAATTAGTTTCCACTACTTTTCAAAAATCATTCAAATGGTGATGCATGTGTAATTTGCAGTTTTGACACTGATTGGTCAATATTGAAGACACCAGAAGAAGTAGAATGATAATTATAATAAAAAAAATTCTAATAATTATAATTATTATTAGAAGAAGATAGAGGATGAGGGAGAGGAAAGAGGATTGTAAATGGTTGGTTTGATTCTACAATGATTCTGAGTTGCATTACATTTCAAAGTACAATATTAAAACTTCCAATAGATATTTTTCTGGCAAGTATAGAGTTATTGGCAAGGGAGATATTTGAAGCCATAGCAGTGAGTAAGAATTAAAAAGAAATATAGAACTCAAAATACTACTTAAGGCATCAAAATCTGCAAAGAATATTTCATCAAACCTGATAATTTTAAAAAGCCAATAATCTTAAAACCTTAACTTTTCATGAGCTCACCAAGAAATGAGGTTGGAAACATCTAAGATTTTGAATACCAAGGAGATACAAATCCTTCAAAGGAGAGATGGGAAAAATGAACTGTTTCACCTTTGATAGAGGGTGGGAGAAAGAAGCACATGGAAAGAATACAGAAAATTTTATAGAATTGTTAAAGCCTAGTTTGTGTTACAGTGACAACTGGGAAAAGCAGTGAGCTCTAGAATAAGAAGTTTGTGTTCACTCTCATTATCTCTCTGCAGGTCTCTACCAAGTGTTTATGAAGAAGAGTAGGGCAGGCTGGGAGAACTTCAGACAAGGTCACTTTGCAATGCACAAAATGCCAAATATCCTCCTTTCTACTAAATGAGGAACCGCTATTACTTTCTCAATTAGAGCTTTCTTCTAACTTACTTTAGTCTGCCTAAGTATAGATAACATTTATTGAGATACCCATTCATGGAATTGCATCTGTTTTCTGACAAGATTCAATTGAATAGCAAACCTTGACTACTTTATACTCTTTCCTTAATTACCCAACCAGAGCCTACATCCTATAATCAGCTATTTCTAAAAACGTCTTACTTAGGAACTGCCCTTTTTCCCATGGCATATGTTTTTCCTTACTGCAAGGAGAAAAATATATCATTAAACCATATATGTTATTCTTGGTATATGACTAATGAACATTGATAATTACCAGGTTAAAATATCTAATGGGGAGCATAAACAACATGCATGGATAAATGAATTGTATCACAAGGATGGAATCTATCCCATAGTGCCCAATGAAATGCAAAGAATAGAACAGATACAAAGCACACACACAACACACAATACAAGACACAAAAAACTTCCATCAACAGTATCATTGGCAATGTCATTACAGATAAGAAAAATCAATGAACTTGATGATACGCCAATAGGAATTAACCAAACAGAAAAAAAGTTAGAGAAAATAAACCTCTGAGAAATAGTATTCAGGAGCTGTGGTACAATATCAAACATCATATTATACATATAACTAGAGCACAACAACATGAATATAAAAGGATTGCATAAGGAGAAATATTTAAGGTGATAAAGATAACACATTTCTGAAAATAAGTAAAGATATCAACTTAATGTCCATGAATGTTAAAGGACCCCAGTAAGCTTAATTGCAAATAGCAAATAAACTGAACAAATAAAACGCATCCATGCTCTTTGGTCTCACAGCTGAACATAAAAACAAGCAGAAAATTTGAAGACAGAAAATAATACACATAACATATGGAAGAAAAGTCTTTAGAATTCCTCCAGAGAGTATAAAAAATGATCCAAACCTGAAGAAATATTGATACATGTTAAAATACTGAAATATAATAATGGCCCTTGCGTGGTCAAGTGATTGAAATAGGTTTAAACTATGAAAACTAAATAAAGACTTTGTCAGGAAAATTAACAAAGAGACACATATAGAAATAATTTATAACAAGCGGAATTGTGCTTCAAACTTTTTCTTGGCAGAAGGCGTAGGATAACAGGAATCTTGGGTCTACTCAAAGAAATAATAGGATAAATATAAAACTGAAGGTAAATATAATAAAAATAGCAGTTTTTTAATCTAAATGCTTTAAAATAATTGCCTAAAGGAAATCCATGTTGATGTATT
>JAQZBX010088343.1:0-12675 GCA_029593785.1 Cabassous unicinctus | reverse complement strand
CAAAGAAGAAATTGTAAGTGGAATCAGCAAGTATTTTGAGACAATGAAAATGAGAACACAACTTATCATACTTATGGGATACAGCTAAGGCAGTAGTGAGAGGGAAATTTATAGCCCAAATGTCTTTATTAAAATGAAGAAAGAGCTAAAATCAAAGATCTAACTAGAAAACTAGAGAAACTAGAAAAAGAAGAGCAAACCAATCCCAAAGCAAGCAAAAGGAAAGAAAAAGAATAATGATTAAAGCAGAAATAAATGGAATTGAGAACAAAAAGCAATAGAGAAACTCAACAAAACCAAAAACTGGTTCTTAAAGAACATCAATAAGAGTGAAGAACCCTTAACTAGACTAACAAAGGAAAAAAGAGAGAAGATGTAAAGAAGCAAATTCAGAAATGAAAGGGGTGAAATTACAACAGGCCACATAAAAATAAAAAGGATTGTAAGAGGATATTATGAGGAACTATATGCTGACAAACTAGACAACTTAGATGAAATGGATAAATTCCTTGAAATGCACAAAGAGCCTACACTGACCCACAAGAAATATAAAAACTTAAATCACATTTAAAAAGATTGAATCCATCATCAAAAATCTTCCAACAATGAAAAGTCCAGGACCAGATGGCTTCACAGGCAAATTTTACCAAACATTTCAAGAATAATTAACACAAATTCTGCTTAAACTCTTCCAAAAAATAAAAGAGTAGGAAAAATTACCTGAAACATTTTAGGAAGCCAACATCACCCTAACACCAAAGCCAGAAATAGATACTACAAGAAAAGAAAATTAAAAATCAATCTCTCTACTGCAAATATTCTCACTGTCCTGATTTGTGATAATCAGGATAGGCTAAACATTTCCTATATTAGAAATCATGCATGTGTCCCCAGACCTAGTTTTTCGCCCTAGATCTGGTTTTTAGAATGCTGGTGATAAACCAAGCCTGATTTATTATATGACCATTGTGCATGAGAAATGACTGTAACTCTATGTATCTTTGGTCAACCTTAAGAGATATAGCAGGGGTCAATTGTGGCTTAAATGGTTGGGCATCCATCTCCCATATAGAGGGACCTGGGTTCAATCCCCAGGACCTCCCAGTAAAAATTAAAAAAAATAAAAATATAGAAGGTGCGCAGACCTCCAGGCCCTGTGTGTGGGTATGCCAACAGGCACCTCAAGCAGGTGAGCCCACCAGGCTCCACAAGCATATGAGCCCCACAGGCCCTGCCCCCAGTGGGTGCACTGTCAGGCCCTGTGAAAAGGTGCACCACCAGGCCCTGTGCGTGGGTGTGCTGGCTGGCCGCACCGAGCCATGCAGCAAGATGATAACATAACAGGACAGTGGCACAAGGGAAAGCCAAGATGAGACACACTGAAAAACAAGGAATTACGGTGGTGCAGGTGGTAAGACACCTCTCTCCCACATTGGAGTTTCCAAGGATCGAATCCTGGTGAAGACAGGAAGAGTAGGATGAGAGGAGAGGGAAGGAAGCAGACACAGAGAATTGCTCAGTGAACGGACACATAAACAGCAAAAATGGGACGGGGGGAATGGATAAAAGTAAATATATAATAGGATAGGTTGGGAGAAAAATACAGCAAATGAAAAGTATGGAGTATAGTTAGTACTGTAGTAATATTTTGACCATATTCTTTCATAATTCCTAACAAATGTTTCAAAACAATGCAAAGTATTGGTGGTGGGGTGATGTATTGGAGCCCTATATGATGTTATGCATGTTTCTTTTGTAAGTTCACAACTTTCACCATACCCTTATTATGTGTGTTCATGTATGAATGATATACTTCAATAAAATTTTAAAAAATCAATTTCTCTAATGAACTTAGATGCAAATATTCTCGACAAATTACATGCAAATAAAATCCAACAGCATATCAAAATAATTATATACCACAGCCAAGGGGGATTTATGCTTGGTATGCAAGGTTATTTCAACATAAGGAAATCAATTAACATAATACAATATATTAACAAATTGAAGTAACATACACACACACACGATCATCTTGTTTGATGCAGGAAAACAATTTGACAAAATCCAGCCTCCTTTCTTGATAAAAACACATTGAAAGATAGGTATAGAAGGAAAATGCCTCAATATGATAAAAGGAATATATGAAAAACCAACATCATACATAAGAGGGAAAAGGTGAAAGATTTCCATCTTATATTAGGAATAAGACAAGGATGCCCAGTGTCACCACTGTTATTCAACATTGGGCTAGATGTTCTAGCTAGAGGAATTTGTCAAGAAGAAAATAAAAGGCATCCAAATGCAAAAAGAGGAAGTAAAACTCCCGTTATTCGTGGATGACATGATCCTATATTTAGAATATTCTGAAATGTCTAACACAAAGCTACTTGGACAAATAAATGAATTCAGCAAAGTGGTGGGATACAAGATAACACGCAATAATCAATAATGTTTTTGGGAAGTGGATGTGGCTCAATCAGTTGAGTGCTCACCTACTACATGGGAGGTCCTGGTTTAGGGTTCCAGTGCCTCCTAAAAGAAGATGAGCAGAAACCACCTCCTGCTGCAGTGAGCTGATGCCACAAGCCAGCAGATGCCACAGCCCATAGGGAGTGGATGTGGCTCAGGCTGTTGGGCACTCACCTCTCATGTGGGAAGTCCTGGGTTCAGTTCCCAGGGCATCCTGGAGAAGGCAATCAAACAATGAGCAGACAAACAAGAGAACCACTTGTGGGAAGGGGGGATAAATAAAGAAAAATTAAATAAATAAGTCTTAAAAAGAAAAAATAATTTAACCAAAGAAGCACAGGACCTATATGCAGAAAAATACAAAACAATGCTAAAAGAAATCAGTGAAGACCTAAATAAATGGAAAGACATTTCATGTTCGTGGATTGGAAGACTAAATATCTTGAATATATCCATCCTACACAAATTTATTTATACATTGAATGCAATAACAATCTAAATTTCAACAGTCTAGAAAATTATAAAAGGCAATTACCAAATTCTTTGGAAGGGAAAGTTCACCTGAAAAGCAAAAAACATTGTAAAAAAGAAGAGCGATGTGGGAGGAATTTCACTGCCTGACCTTGAAATATTACAAAGCTACATTAGACAAAACAGCAGGGTATTGGCAAAAAATAAACACATTGACCAATGAGATAGAATTGAGAGTCCAGAAATGAACCTTTATCTCTATGACCAAGTGGTTTTCTACAAATTACAGAGTCCTTTTTAATAGTACAAAATAGTATTTTTAATAAATGGTGCTGGGAGAACTGGATATCCATAACCAAAAGAACGCAGGGGGACACCCATCTCACTCCCTACACAAGAATCTATTCCAAATGCGTCAAAGACCTAAATAAAAAAGGCAGGACTATGAAACAACAAAAGAAAATGCAGGGAAATATCTAAAAGAATTTGTGGTAGGTGGTGATATCTTGGACCTTACACCCAAAGTATGAACAACAAAAGAAAATATAAATAAATAGAACCACCTCAAAATTAAACATTTTTGCACCTTGAGAGACTTTTTCAAATGGGTGTAAAGGCAACTGACTCAATGGGAGAAAATATTTGGAAATCATATATGTGATAAAGGTTTAATACCCATAATATATGAAAAGATGCTGCAACTCAAAGACAAATGATCCAATTAAAAAATGGACAAAAGACTTGAATAGACATTTCCCGAACTAGAAATGCAAACAGCAAAAAACAAAACAAAACAAAAAAACCCACACACATGAAAAAATGTTCTACATCACTAGTAGTTAGGGAAATGCAAATCAAAGCTACAAGAAGATATCATTTCACACCTATTAAATGGCCACTATTAGAAAGAGAGAGAACTACAAGTGTTGGAGAGGATGTAGAGAGATAGGCACACTTATTCACTGTTGGTAGGAATATAGAATGGTACAGCCACTGTGGAGGACTTTTTTTGCAGTTCCTAAAGAATTTGAATACAGATTTGCCATGTAACCAGGCAATACCACTACTAAGTATATACCCAGTAGAACTGAGAGGAGTGACACCAAAAATTTTCTGAGTAACATTTCATTATAATACACACACATACATATACCATAATTTATTTATACTATCTACACTTGAGGGCCAGTTGAGTTTTCTGGGCTCTTAGGATGCATTTTTAAAGAGCATTCATATGCATTTGATTTAGTGAATATATGTCCATTTTTGTGTGATATATAATGAAGAGTGGGATTTATTAGTCATTCATATGTACAGCTTTCATAGATAATGTCAAACCAATTTTTCCTCAAAGGGCTTGTTGAGTAATATGTTTAATTAATGTAAAGATATCTGGAACTCAAAGTAAAGGAGATAGAATGTAGCCATTCTACCAGAAAAAAAAAACTGAACATTTGAGCATCCAAAAGATTACTGTTTGTTTATGCAGAAAAACAGAGCTTTTTATTTTTAAGTTCACAGATAAATAGGGAGGCATCCTAACTGGGAGGGAAACACCAACTTTTATTAGAGTGGGAGGTGAACTTCAAGTAAGACCTTTAGAATTTATTATAGATTGCTTATTGATACAACTGGCAAAAAATATACAAACCAGGCAAGTTTAAGGCAAGTCTTCAAAGAGGGGAGCTGTTTGCTGTCTGGCACAATTTTAAGCTCTGACCAAGGCTCCTATTTCATCACTTGGGAATTAGGTAGAGAAACAAACAAAAAGAAACACAAAAACTAGACCAGCTGCTGTCGTTAGGAATATTCCTCTCTGCGTCAGTGTTTTCATTCCTGTCTTTTATTGTCACCTGTAACTAAGGCCCCAAAAGCTGTCTCTGTTATAGGGACTTGTTGCCTGCAGTCCCAACATGATCTTGGCAATGTCAAATGGAAACACCTTGTTTCCTCTTGTGTGTCACTGTTGGCTGTGCCTGTCTCATACCTGAACACCAGCCTACAGCACCAAGATGCAGGAAGCATTGGGCCACTGTGAAATTCTACTCTTCTCTTATACACTGCGAATTTGGCTGGAACAACAAGAACAGCAAAAGTCAGTGCCAAGGCCCTCATGATCTCCAGATAATAAAATGAAATTAAAACAGGAGGGCAGCAAAGACCACAGAGAAATCATTGTTCTTTGGAACAAGACACTCTCCAATCTGCAATACATTCATAAATCCCACTGGAGGAGGAGGCCGTGGCAGCTCTCTCCTCTTCCCTGCAATGCTGATTTCTAAGAAATAGCTTGTTTGTTGTACACAGACGTTAAATATTATACTGTTTAAACAACAATGCCAATTTTAAAACACACAGGCATGCGCAGGGACTTGTTGAAAGAGTCAAGGGACTTGCTGGGTAGTGAACCAGGGACCTGGACCCAATTGTGCTGTTCAGTGTTCAGATATTTCATAACTTCAATGCAAAGTAAGTGTAAGAGCTAATCAAGACCAAAATGCAGCTTTTAGTAAAAGGCCATTTGTGCTCAAGGGAGAGAACTAATGGATCATAGTCAAATAGGTACTCCCTGAAAAACAAGTCTGAGAATTTGTGTTTTGTGTTCACATTGATTTTTTTTCTTTGTGATTGAAAAATGCAGCTCAATTTACAGGATTTTAATAACACATGTAATATCCCAAACATGCCAAGTTTTCTTACCCAAAATCCTAACAATTCAGGAAGAGTATGACATTTGGCTTCCTCTGGTGGCCCCACATCTTTCCTTAGTTGTCCAGGTGAAAACTGATTACAGCACCATCCAGTTATCAGTTTGGAAAATTTGCCATCTGTGAGTATTAATATATAAAACTCTGCTTGCTTCAAGCAATTGGTTTGTGTAGGTTCAATTTACCCTACTGATCACAAATGAACCACTGATTCTTTTTCAGTCCTCAAATAAATAATTTAAATTTCATCAAAGAATTCCAGCATGATGAGAGGGGGGCCTCAGTAAGAACCCTGGGCCTCCTTTCCTGCTTTCCATTTGCAGTTGCCTAAATTAGACACTTAGGAAGGGATTCTTTCAGGGGAGTGAAGGGGAGTCCCAAAGACCAACTCCATCCCTTCCCACCACAGCACCAAACCCATGTTGGCCCCTTATGTTTCAGTCTCTCAGACTCTGTTTCATCTCTGAATATTGAATGGATTTGGTGCCAAAACAAACTTTAGTCAAAGTGAAAAAGAGAAGACCCTCAAGGCACAAGGGGATCAAAAGAGTTGCAGCTATTGGTGGTGAAAAAACCACTGCATTCAGCCTGGTCCTATCTGTCATAGCAAATAAACTGAAATGCACAAAGAATTAGAACATAGAGAAAGACAAGGCTATATACTTAGTAAAGAGCACAAAACTCTGATCCATTTTCCAAATACATCTTTTGCAAATGCTGTAGTGGTGAGCGAGCTCAGGCTTAGTATAGCAGCACTTTGGAACTTGCAGATAGCTCTGCTGGATTTCAGCTGCAAACTCACCCAAGTTTTCTTTCTTTTTCACTTTGTTTTTTAAAAGATACTTGGATTACATAAAAGTAACAGAGAATATATAGGGGATTCCCATATGACCCACTCCCAACACCTCCCACATTTGCCCACATAGGCAACATCTTTCATCAGTGTAGTACATTCGTTGCAATTGATAAACACATTTTGGAGCATTGTCACTAAACATGGATTATAGTTTACATTGTGGTTTACACTCTTTCCCATTTGACTTTGTAGGTTATGGCCAGATATATAATGGCTTTTATCTGTTGTTGTAATGTGATTCACGATGATTCCCAAGTCCGAAAAATGCCCCCCTATTACATCTGTTTTTCTCTCTTCCTAACCCCAGAACATCCATGTGTCACTGCCTCCACAACAATGGTATTTCTTCCATTGCTAGAAAAAGTCTATAGTAGAATAGTAGTAAATTTGTTTTAGTTCATAGTTCATTTCCCAATCCTGAAGACTCTGGGATGGTGATGCCCATGGGATGGTGATGCCCATGGGATGGTGATGCCCACTCAACCATCAATTGTGGGGAGCTTTGATCCCATACATCCAATAGATGGGACTCTCTTGTTTGCAGTTGTAGGCACTCTCAGGTCCTTGGTATGTTTGTCCATCATCTCCTCCCCATTAATTGTCCTGGGTGAGCCCATTGAACTGGAGAGTAGGTGTTGCCACTCCATTGAGATTCAGGGCTCAGCTAGCACATAGACAGTCCAAAGATTTAAGTCTCTTGGATGTACATCTCCCAACTCTACTAATAATTATAGTTTCAAATAGAAGGACAGAAGAGTCAGGCATAAAGAAACTACCACTGAGTCTAACTCAGTAACACTGGGGAGCGTAAATACCAGATTAGGGCCCACTGGCAAGGGGCCAAATTCCTGAGCAGTCTTCCCTGTCTATAGTGTCTGGATGTCTCCATATCCTTGAGAAGCTTTGCTATTTGGGGTCATATCTACTTTGGCTTTCAATGAGATCCTGTTGAGATGTGCATAAGCACTACCTCTGGGATGGCCTCCTGACTCACTTTGAAGTCTCTTAGCTGTACAGACTCATTTGTCTTTAGCTTTCCCCCCTTTTGGACAAGGTGTTTTTTTTTGTTTGTTTCTTTGTTTGTTTGTTTTTCCAGATGCATTGCTTGTTGGTACTTGGTAGCAATTCCTCGGTGCCAAGGAAGCTCATCTCTGGGAGTCACGTCCCACACTGGGAGAAGTTATTGCTTTTATATGCAAAGCTTGGCTTAGAGAAAGGCCACATTTAAGCAACAAGGAGGTTTCCCATAGGTAACTCTTAAGCAGCCTACATCACTAAGCAAAAGCAAAGGGTCATAAGCATAGTCATCAATATCAAGGGTCCATCAAAGGAACATCTTCTTTCACAAGTCATTGTCCCTGTACTTGGGCCATTCTTGCTGTTTTATTAAAGAATGTGGCAGAGCTTTCCCGATGAGAATTTGACATTCTTTTGGTTAATGTGTGAATCTCCACCCACCGTGACAACACCCCATGAACATTTGCCCACATTTATATGACTTATATCCAAGTATTTTCTTTGGCTACTGCCCTGGGGTTGGTGGGCATCCTCCTCTTGTGAAAAGACAGGGAAAGTACTGCTAAGCAGTTAAAAATGACTATTGACCAAATAATACCAAAAATTTTTGGAAAGCAGTAACATGACAAACATCACCAGGAAGTCTGCCTAGATGACCCACAGCAACGACAGTGCAGATCTGGCCACAGTCATCCTGGATGAACCAGACCCTGTAGACCATGTCAGCCAAGGAGGAAGAGTCCTAGGTCATAGTTGTCACCATCAGCCACATCTCAGCACCTGTGTCCTGATGACAGCATTAGTCCTCTGACTCAGCCTCTCAAATTATTTCTAAACATTACTTGGACATTTTGCACCTTCTATTCAGTATCTTAAGATGCATACTGTCCAAAAAGGAAAGATCTGAACTCAATGCACACAGGAGAAAATCCTCACCTGGAGGGCTCTGTGTCATGCCCAAGGTCAGGCAAAAAGCTGGAGCTGCAAGACAGGCCCTAACCCAAGAGAGCAACTAAGAAGAGACTAAGAGACACTGGAAGGGAACTCAGGCACAGGAGAAAGGTGCCCTGAGGATCTCCAGAAGGTGGAGGATGTGCTGCAGTTTGGGGGAGAGGGAGCAGCAGGGCACAGGGAAGGGCAGGTCAGCAGCTGGGAGTGGCAAGGACCAGGGACATGAGCAGCCTGTCCAGCAACAGAAGCCCAGAGACTCAAGCAGCCCAGACAGGGATGCAGCATGTGGCCTCACTCATGGGGTGCTGAGTGGGCCCCACAGTTCTGCTGGATATCACCAGGCTAATAGAAGAAAGTGGCTGATGATCAGATGCCTGAACCTTATAACAGGAAAGTTTGTTTTGTTGAACAAATAACCCAGCTCTCACAGGCTTTCTTCCCACATGAGACAGTGACTTTAACAGCTCCATTGTTCTGTTCCACATCTTTTTGGATAACAGACATCTGAAATTGGATGTGTATAATGATTAGGTAAGCAAATGTCCCCCAAAACTATATGCATCTACTGTAACTTTCTCTGTGCCACTGACTTGCTCAGTGTAGCTCTCTTGATATGTCTAAGTAGGTGAATTTATTTCACCTTTTACAATCCACTATCCTTCAGGAAAATAAAATATTGATTATTTTATTTTAAATTTATTTATTAGAATCATGGTAACCACATGCCTTTAATGAAAGAAACTATTTTCAAATCAATCTGTTTCTGAACAACTGTATGGACAGAGTAGAATGTTTGAAACTTCTAGCTTTACATGAACTCTTCAAAGGAAATTTACATACGATCTGTTAAACTTAAAGCCTCTAAGAATATCAGCAATCTAGTTATGATCTTGAATATGTGAAAAATTTGTTTCATTGTCATATGCAATATCAATAGCTCAGAAAGAACTTGCATAGAGAATCTTTAGGTCAGCCTCCTTCCCCCCAGTCCAACATTATCTATGTTATAATACTATAGAGAAAGGTAGCAAAAAATATCTGAAAGTCTTTATACATTTTCAAATGTATCAGTAAAACAGTTCACAGGAAACTAAAGCAGATTTCAAGTATCATTAACAGAAACTAAATCCTCCATTCTGTCCAAAATGTTTGTTTTATTCAATCATTTCTGTCAAAGACAGAGAAAACCCTCATTTTGAATAGAAGAGTTTATGCATAAATTGCACACTACCATATCATAAATTATTCTATCCTGTTCTTAATGACTATGTTAATATAATTTCCTAACATGCATGGAAGAATATAGTTTGCAAGATATCATTTTTTTGAGACACTCTGATGATCTGAAAATGTTCCTCAGACATCAGACAAAAAAAGAGGAAGATTCCAGGATGTATATGAAGGAGTTAATTATCACACTTCTTATGTTTCCATAGTCATCAGTATGCCTGAGAAATTTACAAATATGAAAATCACAACAGAATTCTTGCTTATGGAATTCCCTTTTGGCTGCCTGCTACAGAGACTGTATGCCACACTTTTCTTCTTCATTTAACTGACAGCACTCACAGGGAACTTCCTCAGTATCATCCTCACCAACCTTGACAAGCGTCTCCCAGTCCCCATGTATTTCTTCCTGAGGAATTTGTCTTTGATGGATATGTGCTTCTTCTCCATCACTGTCTCCAAATCCATCATGAACTCTGACCAACAGCCATTCCATCTTCCTTCTAAGATGTGTCTCACATGGTTTTCTTGCTCTGTAATTTTCACTGGCACTGACTATGCCCTGTTTACAGTTATGCTCAATGACCACTCTGCTGCCATTTGCCATCCTCTGCCCTCGGGCTCCATAATGATTAGAGGTGCCCGTGTGCAGATGCGAACTGCATTGTGGTCCAGTGGTTATGTCTATGGCTCCATTCATGTGACAGTTATATTCTCTGTCATTTTCTGTGAGCTGAACTTTGAGCATCAGTTTTCCTGTGCTATTTTAACATTGTTTGCCCTTTCTTGTTCTGGAGCGCATGTTTTAGAATATGCACTCACTTATTATGGCTGGTTGTTGTTTTTCTTTCCCATGTTTTATTTTAATGGTTATTTCCTATGTTCACATTTTTGCCACCATCGTAAAAATTTCATCTACACAAGGCGAATTCAAAACTTCCTCCCGCTGCGTGCCCCATCTCACTGTTCATGAGCTTGTTCCTCTCTTCTGAAGTCATTGCATACTTCAGTTCCAACTCGAGACTCCATCATCATTGGACATCTTCATGTCTGTGTTATACTCTCTTCTTCCTCCCACCCTGAATCCTGTCATTTACAGCCTGAGGAACAGGGACATAAAGGAGGTCATTGACAAAATATTCAGTGTGAAAATGATACCAAAAAGGTAATTGTCTAAAATATCCATGACTCCAATATCTACTAAAGTATATCAAATTATTGGGTGTAACGGAATTTGCCTAAAGTTTATTAGTTACCTTTTAATCCATTGTTGCTACTACAGATATATTCCTTTCCTTATCCCCAATATGCCTTTCCCCCTTTCCCTCCTGGTAAAATTGGATTGAGAAATGTTAAAGCTTTTCCTGTGTTTAGAACAATGGTCTAGATAGAGATTGTTATGACGGTGACGATGATGGCATGCCTGTCAGTCTAAGTGATTCACATGGTTTTTCTCAATCTTGCCACACAAAATCTTTGCTAGGCAACTACTGTTAATACCCTATATTTTCCATCAGAAAAACTGAGGCATACAGAGATTAAGGAAATATCTTAAGTCATACAATTGGTACCTGGTAGGGCTGGTTTCTCTAACCATGTAATCAAAATCAGGGTGATATTCTGTTCACTAAGCACAGACTTGGATGTCATCCTCACACCACTTGTGCCATCAGATGGGTTCTCTTTTTTTGGCCATTGCATGCTTTGTTATAATATTAATATATGATTATAAAGTATCAGTTATCCAAAACAGGTAATAAACACTTAACTGTTAATATTTGTTCATGGTCTTTTGCTATAAAAGATCATTTTCCTTCATTGGGTAAATGGATAAACATTTACATAGTGAAAAAACAACTAAAAATAAGAAAAAGAAAGTAGTATTGATGAACTATTGATGAATAGTTTGATTGAAGTACTTTTGATGTACTATTGATGAACAAGTTGGATAAAATCAAAGGATAATTGCTGAGTGAAACAATCTTAAAGGATTTTTATTGTATCATTGTATTTAAATGACATGCTGAAAATGCCAAAACTATAGACATGGAGAGATTAGTTATTGGCCAGGATTAGATATGACTCTAGAGGGGACAAACAGAGGAAGCATTTTTGGGTGATGAAACTGTTCTGTGTTTGGTTGCGATGGTAGTTATATGATTTCATATATATGTGAAGCTCACAGAACTGTACTACACCAAAATAAGTAAATTTACTTTGTTAAGAGTCAGTCAAAAAATACAAACCATTGCAACAAAACTGCATGTTTTCTAGTTATCTTTCATGCTCATTCTACATCCTCTTGGCCCATCCTTTTAGGTGGCTATTGATGCAGAACCAGCTGAGAGAAGTGTGTTCTGACAGTATCTTTCAGTGAAATTTTTCAATTCTTTTTAGTCTCCTAGGGATTCTGGGTCATTGCATGTTGGCTGCTTACAAGGAGGAATGAATACCAGCATATTGAGAGAGTCAACAACCTTTGGGCAATTAAAGGGAAATGAGAGCAGCTAGAAAATTCTTCTTTCTCTATATCTTGAATAGATACTTCCGAGGCTCATCCTGCCTGGCCCCTGAGAGGATCCTCAGCAGGAGTGAGCTCCAGGTGCTCACAGCACTAACCAGATCAATAACTCACCCTTTGGTTGATAGTCCCTCCTATAATGTTTCACTCCTCTCATTTCCCACTCATATCTCTAGGATTCTGCTAGTGCAATAAGAGTGCAAAGGCTATTTTCTCATGTTCTACACTGAGAAAAGATAAGCTAAGGAAACAAGTCATAAAAGATCTTATAAAATGCAGTTTTTTCAATATACACTTTGGCAATGTACAATATTCTATGGACATTGTCTATTGTTTGAAATAGATTGCTACTATTTTATAAATTATAAATAATTCAATGATAAACTCTTAAAAATTAGCTATAGTCTAAATACTTTTAGGATATTTCATTTCTATTCAAATCTTGATTTGAA
>JAQZBX010088342.1:0-12756 GCA_029593785.1 Cabassous unicinctus | reverse complement strand
CGAGCCAACAGCTGAGATCTGAAGAAGCTGGGACCATGGAGCCTTAGAGGAAGTGGAAGGCTGAACCCTTGCAGAGACCAGCAGCCATCTTGCTCCAACATGTGTCAACAGACTTTGGTGAGGGAAGTAACTTACCCTTTATGGCCTTGTGACTGTAAGCTTCTACCCCAAATAAATACCCTTTATAAAAGCCAACAGATTTCTGGTACTTTGCGTCAGCACCCCTTTGGCTGACTAATACACTGATGTTAATAGCAGCATTATTCACAGTTGCAAAAAGATGGAAACAACCCAGGTGCTTATCAACCAATGAATGGATAAATAAATTGTGGTAAATTCATACAAAGGAATATTATTCAGCTGTAAGAAGAAATGAAGTCGTGAAGCATATAACAACATGGATGAACCTTGAGGACATTCTATTGATGAAGCAAGCCAGACACAAAAGGACAAATATTGTATGATTTCACTAATATGAACTAAATATAATGAGCAAACTCATGGAGTTATTAACTAGAATAGAGATCACCAGAAGACATAATGAGGATAGAGAATGGGAAACTGAGGCAGAATTTGTGCAGAATTTGTAAAAATGTTGATTGTAAATGTTTGGAAATGGATAGATGTGATGATAGCACATTATAGTGACTGTAATTAACAGTGCCAATATTTGGGTATGATAGTGGCTGAAATGGAAAGTTTAAGATCGTGTATAGCACTAGAAGGAAAGCTAAAGGATGAAACATGGGATTGTAAAGCATAGTGAACCCTCTTGTGGATGAGTGTGGTTAATAGTGCAAATATAAGAACGTTTTTCCATGAAACAGCACAAATGTACATTAGTTTTGTAAGAGGGTTAATAATAGGGTGATATTTGGGCAAAAATACAGCAAAAAGAAAGTATGAACTGTGGGCAATAGTAATGTATTAATATTCTTCTATCAATTGTAAAAAAGGGAATTATGCTAAGTGAAAGAAACCAGACATAAAGCACTACATATTGTTTGACTCCATCTGTACAAAATGTAAATACAAATAAATTTATAGAGATAGAGTCAGTTTAACGGTTATGTATGGTAGGGGGAGGATGTAGGAATTGAGAGGTGACTACCTAAAGGGTAGGGGTCAGAGCTTTTTGGAGTAATGAAAATGCTGTAATATTGATTGCAGTGATAAATGCACAGCTCTAATTATACCAAAAGCCATTTATTGTATACTTTAGATGGTTATATGGTTTGTGAATACGTGTCAATAAAATTGGTTTTTAAAAAATCAATTTATTTCACCACATTGAAAGAAAGGAGAAAAATATAGGATCATTTTGATAGAAATTTTTTAGTTAAGCAGAAAAGACCCTATACAAAGAACATGCTTATCTCTCTAGCCACCTCATCTCTCTGTTCACTGTCATACATGCACATTTTCTTTCAGCCATATATGGAACAGTTTGTGCTTCCTGAATAATGTCATATTATTTCTTGCCTCCCTAACTTCATATGTGTTGTACTACTTCCTTCATTACCCAATAACATATACTTCTTTAAAAGTCAGATTAGGATTCTGGGAAGATGTTGACAGCATAGTTTCCCCCTTCTTTTTTCAACTTTCTTGGGACATATGTTAATACAATAAAAGGTATCTGAGTAACCACCACAATCAATATATGGAACATTTTTATTACCCTTACAAGGTTTCCTTGTACCCCTTCCCTGTAAATATTCCCCATATCCAGCCCTACTGACAGATAAATAGGCAACTACTGATCTGTCTGCATTCTGTTTCTATTGATTAGATTTGCATTCTAATATAATAATTGGAATCATGTAGTATGGATTTTTATTATCTGTATGTTGTTGTTTTTTTACTCAGTATTTTTTTAGGTTAACCCATGTTGTTTCTTGTATCTGTAGTTCATTCTCTCTTACTGCTGAATTGTATTACATTGTATGGGCAAACCACAAATTGTGTATCCATTTACATGTTCATGGACATTTGAATTATTTCCAGTTTGAGGCTTTATTATGAACTAATTTATGAACATTAGTGTGTAAGTTTTTGTGTGGACATATATTTTCATTTCCCAAGAAAATACCTAAGAGTGAAATTTTTCGGTAAACTGCAAAACTACTTTCCAAAGTGGTTGTTTCGTTTTACACACCAACCAGCAGTGCATGAGTGTTCCATTTGCTCCAGATCCTTGGTATCACTTGGTGTTGTCAGCCTTTTTAATTATAGCTATGCTAATGGGTGTCTAGTGGTATCTCATATGGTTTTAATTTACATTTCTCTGATGATGAATGATTTAAATATGTTTTAGTGTGTTTATTGGCTATTATTATATCTTCCTTTGTGGAGTGACTGCCTATTGGTTTCTCTGTAAGAGGTTTTTAAAAAAGATATATTCTGAATTTAAGTCCTTTGTCAGATATATGTATGTGAACACTTTTCCCCAAGCACTGGTGTGCTTTTTTTTACTTTCTTACCATTGTCTTTGGAAAAGTTAAAGATTTTAAATTTTGTGAGAATTCTCGCTGTCCTGATTTTGTGATAATCAGGATAGACTAAACATTCGCTATATTAGAAACCATGCATGTGTCCCCAGATCTAGTTTTTCTCCCTAGGTCTGGTTTTTAGAATGCTAGTGATAAACTAAGCCTGATTTATTATATGACCATCCTGTATGGGAAAAGACTGTACCTTTGGGTATCTTTGGTCAACCTTAAGAGATATAACAGGGGGACAGATGTGGCTCCGGTAGTTGGGCATCCATCTCCCATATGGAGGAACCTGGGTTCAACCCCCGGGACCTCCCGGTAAAAAGAAAAAAAAAGAAAAATATAGAAGGCATGTGGGCCACCAGGCCCCGTGCGCAGGTTAGCTGTCAGGCCCCACGAACGGGTGAGCCGTCAGGCCCTGTCCGCGGGTGAGCCGCCAGGCCCTGCGAGTGGGTGAGCCATCAGGCCCCGTCCGCGGGTGAGCTGCCAGGCCCTGCGAGCGGGTGAGCCACCAGGCCCCATGTGTGGGTGCACCGCCAGGCCCCGCAAGCCAACAAGATGACGTAACAGGAGAGCCAAGGGAGAGCCAAGACAAGATACACCGAAAAATCAGGAACTTAAGTGGCGCAGGCAGTAGTAGGATGCCTCTCTCCCACATCAGAGGTTCCGAGGATCAAATCCCAGTGAAGACAGGAGGAGAAGGAGGAGAAGAGAGGGCAGGAAACGGACACAGAGAGATGCCCAGCGAATGGACACAAATAGCAAAAATGGTGGTGGGGCGGGGAGTAAAAATGGATAAAAGTAAATAAATAAATAAATAAATCCTTAATGTATAGGGGAGGAAGATTCGGACTGTAGTTAGTAGTAATACTTTGATGATGCTCTTTCATGATTTGTTAACAAATGTTTCACAACAATGCAGGATGTTTGTTGGGGGGGTGATGTGTGGGAGCCTTGTATGATGTTATGCATGTTTGTTTTGTAAGATCACGATGTTTACTGAACGCTTATAGTTTATGTATGTTCATGTATGAATGATATACTTCAATAAATTGTTTTCAAAAATTCCAGAAAAAAAAAAGGATTTTAAATTTAATGAAGTCCAGTTTATGAAATACTCCAGTTATAGTTCATGCTTTCTGTGTCCTCTGTGAGAAGTCATTGCCTACCCCAAGAGTGTAAAGGTTCTGTCCTATAATTTCTTCTATAAGTCTTATAGTTTTAGCTAGTACATTTAGGCCTGTGGTTTATTTTCAGTTAATTTTTGTGTATAGTTTGAGGTAAGGATCAAGGTTTTTGTTTTTTTTTCCCATGTGCATAATTCAGTTGCACTATTTGTTGAAAAGACAATTCTTCTTTGAATTTCTTTGGCACTTTTTTTCAAAATCAATTTACTATGTATGTGAGAGCCTATTTCTGACACTCTGTTCTATTCCATGGAACTTTATATCTATCCTTATGCCAAAACCACACTGTCATGATTACTCTAATTTTATAATGGTCTTAAAACTGGTGATGTAAGTCCTCCTTGTTCTTTCGAAACTTATTTTGGCTACTCTAGGTCCTTTTCACTTCCATATGAATTTTAAAATCACCTTGTCAATTTCTACGAATTTCTGCAGGATGTTGATTGGGATTTCATTTAATGTGTATAGCAATTTGGGAAGAACTTACATCATAACAATATTAAAATATAATCTATGAACATGTCTGTAACCATTGGCCAATTTGATGTAATTATGAATTCCAAAAATATAATTGGATCATGCTTGTAAACTGATCTGTTAATCTGGGCATGATTAGGTTATGATTAGGGTGTTGAGCCCCACCCCTTGGTGGGTGGGGAATCGACTATAAAAGGCAAGGCAGAGGACAGAGGGAGCAGGTTTTGAAGCAGATTTTGAGAAGCAGTTTTGATGTTGCAAAGAAGGCCCCAGGAGTAGAGAAGTGAGCCGTTTGCCTGATCACTTACAGCTGACCTTGTGGAGGAAACAGGAGCCAAGCCCAGAGAGAAACGCAGCCCCGGGAAGAGAGGAACCCAAGAAGCCTGAACCCTGGGCAAATGTCGGCAACTGTCTTGCTCCAAGATGTGACAATGGACTTTGGTGAGGGAAGAAACTTAACGCTTTATGGCCTGGTAACTGTGGACTTCTACCCCAAATAAATACCCTTTATAAAGACCAACCCATTTTTGGTATTTCACATTAGCACCCCTTTGGCTGACTAATACTATGTCCTATCACTCCGTTTAGATCTAATTTAATTTCTCTCAGCAGTGTTTTGCAGTTAAGTATTTCATGTTTTTTATACTGTCATAAATGGAGTTGTGTTTTATAAAATTTCAGTTTCCTATTGTTCATTACTAGTATAAAGAAAAAGTTGTTTTTTGTATATTGACCTTGTTCCTGTGACTCTGCTAAATTCACTATTCTAGTAGCTTTTTAAAAAATTTTTATTTTTTATTTTATTTTTAAAGAAGCTTTAGATTATAAATATTATACCAAAAATATAGGGGATTCCCATATATCCCACCCTCTGCCCCTCCCACACTTTCCCACATTGACAATGCCTTTTATTAGTGTAGTACATTTGTTACAATTGATGAACACATAATGAAGCATTGTACTAACCAAGGACTGTAGTTTACATTATAGTTTACACTTCGCCCCGCACAATTTTATAGGTTTTGACAAAATGAATAATAGCCTATATCCATCATTGCATTGTCATGCAGGACAATTCCAGTGTCCAAAAAATGCCCCCATGTTGTACTTATTCTTCCCTATCCCTCCCCTCAGAACCTCTGGTGTCTACTGCCTTTATATCAATGATAAAAATTCTTCCATTGCTAGAAAAATCAAAAGTCTACTTTAGTCCATAGTTGCTTTCCCCACTTATGTTTGTTCATTCCTCAATCTTGAGAATTTGGGGATGGTGATGCCCACCCTGTCTCCAATTGAGAGAGGGCTTAGATCCCATGGGGCAGGTGGTTGGAACTGTATGTGCAGTTGCAGACACTCTTCGCTTCCTGGAGTGGGCTTTGTCCCTCATCATTCTTTTGTTTGTTGTCATGGATAAGTCCAACGAACTGGTGAGGAGGTTTTGCAACTCTGCCGAGATTCAGGTCTCAACTGGCATGTGAACGCAAAGAAGATTTAAGTCTCTGAGACATATATTTAACAAGTATAGAGCTAATTATAGATTCAAATACAAGGAGCAGAAGAATCATGTATAGGGAAATTATAAATAGGTCTAACTCTGTTTAACTCTGTTATATTGAGGAGCTTATATTCCAAAGTAAGGCCCATTAACAGGGTGCCAAATTTCTGAAATTGTCTTCCTTTCCTATAAGGTCTAGATGACTTTAAAGCCCTGTAAATATTTCTAAATGAATCTTGAAACATTAAGGACTCTGTTTAAAACATAACCACCATGAGGAGTGGGTGTAGCTCAGTGGTTGGGAGAGCCTGCTTTCCATGTACGAGGTCCTGGGTTCAATCCCTGGTACTTCCTAATAAATTTTTTTTTTTTTAATTATGCCACTTCACATATAATGTATGGTCCTTAAAATAGTATGCTTCCATTTCCACACTCCCTTCCTTTGTGCTATTATTGTCATGTATTTTACTTCACCATGTTATAAATCCCGTAATGCATTGTTATTATTTTTGCTTTTAAAAGTCTATTACCTTTTATAGAAATCAAAAAATAAGAAAGAAAATTCCTTTTATATTTATCCACATGTTTATCCTTTCTGGTGCTGTTCCTTCTTTTGTGTAGATTATATTCCCTAATTTCAGATATCTCATTTTTCATCTTTAGAATTTCATTTAATTTTTTATATTCCATTTCTCTCCTTATTATGTTTGTTTATTTCATTCCTAGGAGCATATGGAACATAATCATAATTGTTATTTAAATAACTGACCCTGCAAATTCTGTCACTCTAAAGTTCCTGGGTTTGTTTCTATCAACAGATTTTTTCAAATCTATGAGTCATTGCTGCTGCATCTTCATGTACCTAGTAATTTTTTATCAGATGTTAGATATTGTGACTTTTACATGATTGGGTGCTGGTTTTTGTTGTATTTCTTTAAAGAGTGTTGAACTTTTTCTGGCGGGTAATTAAGTTACCTGTATCAGTTTGATCCTTCTGAGACTTATTTTTTAATCTCTTTTACAGTAGTCTTTACTCTATAGCTAATTTAGCAGCACTCTTAAGGGATGATCCTTCCATGTTCTCTACTGAATGTCCTGTGTATTCAATGAGGTGTCTCTATTCTAGCTAGTGGACCCTAAACAATTCCCAGACATGTGGAATTGTCTGAAAATTTCTGATAATTCTTCTTTTCCCAGAAGTTGTTCTTGTTCAGTCTTGTGGGATTTTTACCCTGCAAATGCACAGATTGCTGTCCATCCAGACATTCACGGAGACTTTTATGCAGGTTTCTAAAGCTCTATCTCTAGTGGTCCCCTTCTCTTGGATACTCTGCCTTGCAAATTCTAGCCACCTAGGCCTCCCTGAATGTCCGTCTTCTTCTCCCTAACTCATCAAGATTGCAGGCTCTGTTTGGAGTCCCTTAAACTGTGCCACAGTCTGGAAATTAATCCAGCCAAAAAGCCTGGACAATAATAGAGTTCACTTCATTTGCTTCCCATTTATCAGATACCACAGTCCTATACTGCCTTTTATTCATTTCTGAAAATAGTTGTTTCCAGTATTTGTATGATTATCTAGTTTTTATGACAGGAGCATAATTTTTTACCCTCATTCCCTCTTGACCAGAAATGCCATCATAGCTTTTGTATCTTCTCAGATATCCACATAAAAATAGATGAAACAGAACAGCAAAACCAAAGATCCTTGGCTAACGTCTATAACAAAACTAGGTGACTAGGTATCCCTGTGACCCTCCAAATATGAGTGGGTGGGGCTTAAACACTGACAGCTATAAGATGTGTGTTTTATTATCATCTGTACAGGAAGAAGCAAAGAGAAGGCAGCTGAGCTTTTAATAGCTTTGGGATCATAACGGTCATGGCAAAAGGATTCAGGAGCCTACTTGAAAAGGCTCTAACTTGCCAGAGAGACGATTTGAACATCAATAACTGCAATGGCTTGAAACATCAAATATATTTAAATTTGTGAGTTTCAAATGATACTTTAAAAAAACTTCATTGTCATCTTTGGAGGATGCTAGGGAACCACCTCATTACTTTGAAAATGGGGTAAAGAGAAAGAAACAAGCTTTTTTCCTGTTTTCACCTAGGTTAACAAAATTGTTGAGACAGAATTTTTCATTATATATATCCCCAGCTCGTATATGAAGACTGAATGGTAAAATTAAAATATCTAAAATATCATCATTTTGCATGCCCTGGTGAATTACTGGGTATAGGAAGTGATCATTGATCACTAACTCACAAAAAAGTAAAAGGACCTTATACATCTCCTGATGGAATTACACACCACCACCTAAGTACTTGCCTTGCAAAAACTGAAAAATTCAAACCTAAATCTCATCAAGCCTCTTGATCTAACAACTGATCTTGGGAATTACAAAAAAAACAGGAGTATATGTTAAAAGATATCATGCAGTTACAATAACAAAATTTAGTTAGGGTAACTGTACAGCAGGGATCAGCAAACTATGGCCCATATGACATATCAGGTCCATTGCCTGTTTTTGCACATCTTGTGAGCTAAGAATAGTTTTTACATTTTTTAATAATTGAAAAAAATCAAAAGAATAATATTTTGTGAGATATGAAATTATATGAAATTCACATTTTAGTGTCCATAAATAAAGTTTCATTGAAACATGGCCGTGCTCATTTCTTTATGTCTTTTCCATAGCTGCTTTCATGCTACAAGGGTTGAGTTAAGTAGTAAACTGTATGATCTGCAAAATCTAAAATATTTACTAATAGGCTCTTTATAAAATAAGTTGCCTCTGATCTAGAGAAAAAGTGACACCGTTTCTCCAACAAAAAAATTGTAAGAGATGAAAAGAAGAACCAATAGTTTAAGAGAGACTTAAAAGACTTATCGACCATCATAATATGTGGATCTTTATTGGGATTGCTATTCCAAAATGAAACAGTATAAAAAATAAGATAATCAGCAAAATGTGAACATCAGTGAGAAAGATATTTAATGATATTTAAATTATTAATTTTTAAGGCCTGATAATGGTTTTATGGTTATGTTTTTATGTAAATTTTTCCTTATTTTTAAGGAAGTTTTAGATTACATAAATTACATCGAAAATATAGGTGATTCCCATCCCTACCCCCTCCCCCTCCTACGCTTTTCCTCATTTACCACATCTTTCATTAGTATGGTACATTTGTTACAATTGATGAACAAATATTGAAGCATAGCTATTAATCGTGGTCTATAGTTTACATTATGGTTTACACTTTGCGCTGCACCATTTTATAGGTTTTGACAAAATGTATAATGGCCTGTATCTATCACTGCACTGTCATGCAGAACAATTCCAGTGTCTCCAAAATGCCCCGTGTTACACCTATTATTCTCTTCCCCCACCCAGAACCTCTGATGACCACTGCCTTTATATCAGTGTTACAAGTTTTTCCATTACTAGAGTATTAATATTCTAGAATATTAATAGTAATATTGCACTGTGGACTAATAGCCACTCTATTAGAGAATGTAGCAGGACTCCCCAGGGTGGGAATTCAATATTCTTTCAATTATTGCGTGAGTCTCCACCCACCGAGACCATACCCCATGATCAGAGCACATTCATATTCCATAGAGGCATGCCCCAGGTGCACCCCTCCCCACACATCCCCCCACCACCGACACTCCGCACCAGTGATCCTCCCTTGCCACTGTTGTGACTCTTCTGCAATCCAAAACCTCCCCCAAAACAAAGCCAAAAATTAAAATTTTAAAAAAGAAAAAATAAGTAAAATACAAAATTTTTTTTTTCTGTCACTGCACAGTACATATAAGATAATAGATCTTATGGTGGTTATGTTTTGTTTGTTTATTTGTTTTTAGGAGGTACCAGGGATTGAATCCTGGACCTCGTACATGGGAAGCAGGTGCTCAACCACTGAGCTGCACCCACTCCCCATGGGGGTTCTGTTTTAATTTAAACAGAGTCCTTGATGTTTTGAGATTCATTCAGAAATATTTAAAGATATCTGGATTTGCTTCAAAATAATCTGGGAACGGGGGTTTTGTGAGTATAAATGAAATGATTGGCCATGTTATGAAAATTGTTATAACTAGAAGATAGGTGCATAGTGGTTCATGGTACTATATTCTCTCCTTATGTGTATGCTTGAAAATTGAAATTACAAAGTTACAAATAAAAGTTATTTCCAAATATATTTCCAAATAAAAGCATTAAAAATTAATATCAAAGACCATTTCCTTGGGCTTTGTAATCTAATGCCTCTTTTCTGTGCTTCTGTAGAAACATAGGCCTTATTACATTATTGTTGGATGGTTATTTGTTCATTTTCCCTATTTCCTTGAGGGCAGGGACAATGTCTTATGTGACTTTGATGCCTAGTGTCAGTCATAGGACCTGGCACATAACTTGTTACATATTAAATCTTCAATAAATTCTTTTGGAATAAATTGTAACTTTTCATAGCATATTGTGATTTCTAGATTTTAAACATTCTAAAATGTTTATTTTTTATTGACATGATTCATTAATTTTTATTTAGTTTGCTCCTTTCAAATAGCTTGTGGTTCAGCATGAACCCAAACTGCTTATAGGTCTCTTAAAAGTTAAGAAAAATGTCATCCCAAAATAAAGTAAGTTATTGAATGGACATCTTAATTTGAGCTGGCTCAGTGGGGGTTTATACCTAGTAGTGGGATTGTCAAATCATATGGTATTTCTGTACTTAGCTATACTTAGCTTTCTGAGAAACTTCCAAATGGTCTAACATAGCAGCCGCACCATTTTACATTCTCACCAGTAACGAGTGATTGTTCGTATTCCTCTGCATCCTCTCCAGCACTTATTATTTTCCATTTTTCAATTTGGATGATTCATTTCTCTTTCTTGCCTAACTGCTCTAGCAAGAACTTCTAACACAATGTTGAATAAGAGTGGTGACAGTGGCCTTCCTTTTCTTGTTCCATACCTTGGAGGAAAAGCCTTCAGTCTTTCACCATTGAGTCTGATATCAGCTGTGGGTTTTTCATATCTGCCCTTTATCATGTTGAGGAAGTTGCCTTCTATTCCTATTTTTCTAGGTTTTTTATCAAGAAAAGATGCTGGATTTTGTTGAATGCCTTTTCTGCATCAGTTGAGATGATCACATGTGGTGTTTTTCCCTTCATTTTCTTAATGTGGTGTATTACATTAATTGATTTCCTTATGTTGAACCACCCTTTCATTCCTGGGATGAAACCCACTTGGTCATGTTGTATAATTCTTTCAATGTGCCATTGGATATGATTTGCAAGTATTTGTTGAGGATTTTTGCATACATATTCATAAGAGAAATTGCTCTGTAATTTTCTTTTCTTATAGTATCCTTATCTGGCTTTGACATGAGGGTGCTGTTGGCCTCACAGAATGAGTTAGGTAATGTTCCCTCCTCTTCAGTTTTTTGGGAGAGTTTGCACAGGATTTGTATTAATTCTTCTTGGAATATTTAGTAGAATTCCCCTGTGAAGCCATGAGGTCCTGGGCCCTTCTTTATTTTGAGCTTTTTAATGACTCATTCAATCTCTATGTGTGATTGGTCTGTTGAGGTCTTCTATTTCTTCTAGAGTCAGTTAGTTTGCCCTTGCGTTTCTAGGAATTCGTCCATTTCACCTAGGTTGTCTAATTTGTTGGCACACAGTTCTTCGTAGTATCCTTTTTTGATCCGTTTTATTTCTGTGGGGTCAGTAGTAATGTTCTCCCTCTCATTTCCGATTTTATTTGCATCTTCTCTCTTTTTTCTTTGTCAGTTTAGCTAAGGATTTTTCAGTTCTGTTGATCTCTTCAAAGAATCAACATTTCGTTTTCTTAAGGCACTCTAGTGTTTTTTTATTCTCAGTTTCATTTATTTCTACTCTAAAAGTTATTTCTTTCCTTCTGCTTGCTTGTTCTTTTTCTAGGTCCTCCAGGTGCGCAGTTAGGTCTTTGATTTCAGCTCTCTTCTTTTTTAATATGAGCATTTAGGGCTATACATTTCCTTCTGAGCCCTGCCTTCACTGCATTCCATAAGTTTTGATATGTTGTGTTCCCATTTTCTTTTGCCTCAAGTTGTTTATTGATTTCCCTTGTAATTTCTTCTTTGGCCCACTGTTTGTTTATGATTGTGTTATTTGACTTCCATATATTTGTGTTTTTCCAGTTCTCTGCCGATTATTGATTTCCAATTTCATTCCATTATGATCAGAGAAGATGCTTTGTAAAATATCAGTCTTTTTAAAATTTATTGAACCTTGTTTTATGACCCAACATGTGGTCTATCCTGTAGAATGAGCCATGTGCACTTGAAAAGAATGTATATCCTGTTGTTCTGGGTTCTGGTTATGTCTGTTAGGTCTAATTTATTTATCATATTACTCAAGTTCTAGGTTTCCTTATTGATCTTCGGTCTAGATGTTCTATCTGTTGATGAGAGTGGTCTATTGCATCTCCAAATATTATTGTAGAGGTGTCTATTTCTCCCTTTAGTTTTGCCAGTGTTTGCCTCATGTATTTTGTGGCACCATAGTTTGGTGCATAAATATTTATGATTGTTATTTCTTCTTGCTGGATTGCCCGTTTTATTAGTATAGACTGTCTTTCTTTGTTCCTTGTAACAGTTTTAGACTTAAAGTCTATTGTTTCTGATATGCTAATATAGCAACATTAGTTCTTTTTTTGTAACAATTTGCATGGAATATCTTTTTCCACCCTTTCACTTTCAACCTATTTGTGTCTTTGGGTCTAAGGTGAGTCTTGTTAATAACATATAGTTGGGTCATGCTTTTTTTTTTTAATCCATTCTTCCACTCTATGTCTTTTTGATTAGGGGGTTTAATCTGTTAACAAACATTGTCACTACTGTAAAGGTAGTACTCACTTCAGCTATTTTGTCCTTTGGTTTTTATATGTCATATCTTTTGTTTCTCTTTTCCTTTATAGCAACCTCCTTTTCTGTATAATTGGTCTTTTGTGATGTATCTGACTGATCCCTTTTTCATTTCTTTTGCTGTACATTTTTTTTATCTTCTTCTTTTGAAACAATATCAAACTTACAAGACAGTTGCAAAATTAATACA